>VKKT01006560.1:21370-31725 GCA_008038995.1 Haliotis laevigata | reverse complement strand
GGGTAAAAAAATCATCCTGCGGTAAGTCATTTATGACCCTCTCCGGTAAGTGGGGACTGGCGAGACGCCGACTCGCTCAAGATCGTTTCCGGCAACACTTTCAGTCTATACCTTGCGACTTCCATTTCACCATGTTCAGTGTCTATCACACACACGTGAAAGGAATGTAGTGGTTGTATTGATCTCGTTACATGTCCAGTAGCGTCCACCTTAACCAGGTCGTCGTCGTTGACTGCAGTTAACTGGGTAGCCATGTTAGTTTACAAAATACAATTTTATCAAGTTTAGACAGTTTCTTATTACAAAACATGTTAAGTAAACGACACCATACTGTTAATGAAGTATGAAAAAGCATCAAATTAGCATAAAAATAGAAATCCTGTATATTTTTGTTCTATTTTAAAATCTCGGATCAGTGCGATTACCGCACGGTCAATTCGTCAAAGAATCGATGAAATATTAGTGGTGTAAAAGTAGTTCCAGCATCCAATTAAAAACTACAAATATACGATCGACCAATCAGCGTCGAGAATCACTAAATTGCACATTGTGCAAATATCAAAAAGGTATTACATGGGATCTCCACACCCGTATGGGTAATAATCAGCAACAGTGTACCTTACAGATATCTAACTGTAGAGGACGTTAAAACATTCGCTCGTCACGCCGAAGACCTCGGTTCAATTCCCCACATGGGTACAATGTGTGAAGCCCACGTCTAGTGTCCCCCGCCGTGATATTGCTAGAATATTGCTTCAAGTGGCGTAAAACCACACTCAGTCAGTGTAGGAATAGAATTGGTCTTCAGAAACCCATGCTTGTCGTGCGCGGTGACTAACGGGATCGGGTGGTCAGGCTCGCTGACGTGGTTGACACATGTCATCGTATCCCAATCACGTAGATCGATTCTCATGCGATTGTTCACTGGATTGTCTGGTCCAGACTCGATTATTTACAGACCGCTGAACCAACAAACAATAGTGCATATACTTCACAGATATCTGACTTTACTGGTACAGGGGTCAGAGGATGTCACGAAATACAATTAGTAAAATCAGTTTTTGCAACAGTTAATTCGGTCCGAAGTAAATACCTTACGTTTTAAGATTTGTCCCTTTTTTTGCAGCTGAACAACTGAAAAACCTTTGCATGCGTGTATGGTGGGTACAAGGTTCGAACGCCTGGAGCCATCACTAGTTCATGTGACTTATATCCCAATACACTCTGCTTGAAGCACAGACTTATGGACGTGGACGGGGCTTTGTCGCTTTTAGTTAGAATATAATATCAGAGTTTATTCCTGAATTCAGTTCCTGAATGAGGTATTGTTTAAATCTCATCAGCTCAGCTTACTTACTCACTCACTCACATAAAACAGCAATATCAAGCAAACACCAGATGTTGTTATTTTCCACAAGAAGACATAGTCATCAATATCCCCCGCCACAGTATTCTCTTCCTAGTTGGTTTCACCACGACATTCATGTCTTAAAAACACATACCAAACTTGGCGTCCCTATCTGTAACGGTTTCTGAGAAAATCTGTCCCCATCGGGGATAACGCAAGTCAAGAAACGCACGACAAGGGCCATAACTCTTGAAGGAATCGTAATATGGTTTCTGTTTTCGAACTCCATCATGGTACTCATGTCGTAAAAACACATACCAAATTTGGTTTCCCTATCTATAACGGTGTCTGAGAAAATCTGTCCCCATTGGAGGTGCCGTGCATTAAGGGTCATAACTCTCTAACAAAGTGAACACGGTTTCCATTTCGAAATCCATCATGGCATGCATGTCCTAAAAACACATACCAAATTTGGTTTCCCTATCTAAAACGGTTTATTAAAAAATTAGTCCCCATTTACGATACCGTGCAACAAGTCCAGAAACGCATATGACAACTCTGTAACAAATTATAACACGATTTCCGTTTTCGAACTCCATCAAGGCATTGATGTCTTAAAAAACACATACCAAATTTGGTTTCCTTATCTATATTCGGGATAATAACAGGTACTGTCATCGATTTCATCATACCACACTCACGTTTAAACGTTAAACATACAAACGATAAATAGATAATGTTGAAATATAGATTCTATCAACTACTGTATGTAAGCTGGGACATTATCGATATCCGATATGTTGGATTCTGATTGTGGATGTTGACCGCATTGACATCGAGTGTTGATCGGCAGTAAGTGTATCCGTATTATCCAAATATTCACTGACGCTCGGAAAGCTAATAAACTCACGGTCAAAACAAACTACGTCGCTCTGATTTTCTCACAGATTTGTTTGACTATCTTTGAAGTGTATGTCTGAGTATGTTCTTTCTCCTTCATCAGGTCAGGGGTAATCTACAGCGCTTTCTATTCTCGCTGATCAGATGAGGAAATTTGGAAGCGGGCAGCTATTTGCGTACCTGTGAAAATAACAACGGTGATACGATAACAAACGTGCCCTCTTAACATTGGAAACCAGGACATATCTGCATTCGTCACCACTCGACCCTTTCCGTAACCTCAAAGCAGACTTGTCCCCATCTCGATGCTTGTTATGTGCGAAAATACGACAAACCAGAACGCGTGTAAATAATCACGGGTACTTAAATCATTTATTGCATTATGTCATTGTTTAAAAACATCATGCAAAATATATATCGTCATATTGAAAGTACAAAGAACGTAGCTAACAGAAATGTGCTGCCTCCTGAATTTTTTTTATAAGAATAATGCCATTGACGGTGAGAAATTCAAATACACGCACGAGCGTTTGTTTACATAACAGCTCTCATGGGTCAAATTGAGCGTATTTCTGACAATCTTGTTGGCTTCTTTTGGAGATTTTACGTGCGCTTTACAACATTTTTAATATAATTAGAACTGCTACGAATTTCAATATCAATATCATTATATATATCAAGTTTAATCTTTTACATTGAGTTTTGGGGGGTTAATTCATATATTTTTCAGCGTATTCATTTTAAAATTCCACCAGGGGTTTGACAGCAAGGTTATATTGATGTTCAGCGACGGGTGCGTTGAACCGGGCTCCCGCACATCACAATCCTCAAGAAAAACTAAATCATACAGACTAAACTAAAACAAATCAGAACTAATGGACATATTGTATCAGCACTCGTCAAACAACACAGTAACATTTTAATTCAAACAGTCTCACTCAGTGGGTTCCAAGCAATAAAAAACAAAATTAATAAAAACAACCGTAACTAATAAACGAAATATTAAAAACCACTCAGGACCAACACGTCTTCGGCACACAGGTAGAGTTCCTATGGATCCCTGCCCATGCTGGTGTGTTTGGCAACGAACATGGCGACCAAGCAGCCAAAGTGGCAACTAAAACTCTAAGTTAACTTAAACATACCATTATCTAAAAACGAAACAGAAAGCCTATCAAAACAAAATATCTTCCTAAAGTGGCAAAGTAAATAGCAAAATTCAAATTCTTAACTAAACAATCTACTCCAAAATACACTTTAAAAACTGCCACAAATGTAAAAATATTGTCACCAAAAATTACATTCCCATCGACATAAAATAAAAAAACCACCAAACATACAAATGCACCAACTGCAACGAAACAGGAACGCCCGATCACGTCCTACTACACTGCAAACACTACCAACAACACAGAATGGTGCTCACTACAGAAACTCCCAAGCCCACTAAATAACACCGAAACCTTCAAAGCCTTAGACATATTTCTCATCAAAACTTTTTAGGTCGCTTGTAATCCCACTTAACCAACTAGTACTGGCATAGGAACAAACATACACAATCAAACCATACAAACAAACATACAACAAATACCAGCCAAACCATCCCTTAGGTCATTCCTCCTGCAGCTTCTGAGAAATTCCCGAATTCAAAATTCATACATATTTAACCATGCAACCCTAACGCCCCCTTCAGGTTATCCCTCGGTCAGATCACCCCTCTTCCGATCAAACACTAAATGGCCTGGCAGACCCATGTGCGAAATAAGCAATATGTCGGAAAACACACGTTAAATCTCCAAATCATCATCAACATCATCATCATCATCATCATCATCACTATCACTATGGCTGACAGTCTGAAGTTCAAGCGTTAGACCATGATCCGACTGTGGAAGTGGATCCTCTCACTGGGCAAGCTTTCATCAGTTACAGTGGTTCGACTGCTGTGGGAAATCGTTGGATTAATGAAAAAGGTAAGTGATCACTTGCATAAACGAGAATAATGCATCGACTAAAACTTCTTCAATTTTCTGCTGTTTATTGCACATGCATAATGAACGATTCATTATGATTTAGTTGATTTGCCAAGGGATATAGAGGGTTAGTATTTAAAAGATCCATTGCTTCATGTCTCAGAACACGGGCATATCAATACGTTTATGGGTTTGGTTTGTTCCAGTTTGATTACATAAATAAATAACACAGTTGGGTCACGGAGTGAGTGAGTTAGAGGGTGAGCTTAGTTTTACGCCGTACTCAGCAATATTCCAGCTATATGGCGGCGGTCGATAAATAATCGAGCATGAGCATCGATCTGCGCAATTCGGAACCGATGACATGTGTCAACCAAGTCACTCACTAAACTCACTCACTCACTCCATATCCATGAAGCATAAGTTGTCGAAGTACAAACTCTCTAGAATATTCTGGATATGAGACCTGTAAGTTTATCATGTACTTGTCATGTACTTGTTTACTTACAGGATTGCGTAAAAGCCAATTTGTTGACGACCACTCCTAACAAGAGAAAGGTACGGCCATATACACATGAGACATCAGCTCAATCACCTTGTTTACTGCACAGCTCCTCAAACTGTCCGACCTGGTTATAATGCCACCCCAGATATAATGCCATATTTTCTCCTAAACAAACGGTGGCATTATAATCAGGATACACTGTACATGTATCAATCATTTTATGTTGAAATTCTCATAAGCAATAGCTCCATGGAATCTGTAAGTAATCACTCACCAACACATTTATCGATAATTCAGCATATATTTGTACTTCCATTGTTTAATGCCGAAGTAGCTGCCAAAGTGTTTTTCTACTAGACCCAATATGTTAACACTTCAAGCTCTCTTCCAGTGTACTAAAAATATTGCATATTAAGTAAATATTGTAATAGTAGTGTTATGTGTTAAATCCTCTAGGAAACGTAACGTTTTCAATCCTTCATGTAAAAGTTCTTTGTCTTCTGCGATGCGCATTTATACCTCGCATGCTGAGTATCGGCCTGGACATATAATTCTGTTCTGATCTCGGTTTTATATATCTGTTTCCTTTTATGTCTCTTAATATAAGCGACAAAGCCCTTTCCACATTTATAATAAATCTCTGCTAAAATGAGAGTCGATTGTACAATTGTGACTATATCAGGAGCATATATTTGTTTCAGCAATGTTACAGCTGTGTGATGTTGTTCCGTAATTAAAAGTTACAACAAAACACAGGAAACACTGCAGTAATCGGCTGGTAACAGTATCCCTTCCCTTCATCGTTTGATATAAGTTTATATTTATGTCACTACAAGAGATTTTCCCGTCACAAACGTCGGTCAATATGCGCCGTAGTATTTGCAGAGCACTTCTGTTATCTTATTCAGCTACGCAAAATAGTAACAAATGTGTTTCCATATCGCCCTCAAACATCGCGACACTGCAGTTTACCAACATCACATTCCCGCATAACACTCTAACATCACTTTCCAACATCACATTCTAACATCGCATTCTGAAATAACATTCAACAATCAAATCCAACATCACTTTAACACATAACATTCCGACATCACTTTCTAACAGCACAAGCCCATCGTTCGAAATAATCGCCGGCCCGGAGGCCCAGCGCCGGTTGTTATTGTATCGGGCCAGCAGTTTAAAACATCTGCAGGCCCTTGTGGCTTTCAGTAAATTATCTGTCTTTTTCTTCAACTGGAATCTTTCCTTTGTTTTCTTTTTCTCTAGTAACGTCCGGGACTCATCCGTGATTCTCCATGTTACGATAACTTACAGTTTCACCTCCTGGTTTTTGAGCGCTTTGCGCATGTCAACACCAGTCTTTAACAAATAAAAACGTCTCCCTGCGCCATAGGCTTCGCTAACTGATTCTGTAGAAACAGTGTGAAACTGTGTGAAACAGTGTGAAACTGTGTACAGTGTAGTCTATTTTGTTTTGATTGGTTTGACTTTAACAGAATAAGCCTGCAGATTCCATTCAGGGCCTGCAGATTTCATTCAGGGCCTGTAGATATTAAAGCCTGCAGGCGGCAGCAGGCCCTGATGGCCAACTGGCAAATAAAAGTATTGCAAACTGTCATGCTGCGCAGGCTATTGTACCGGCTCTGCTATAGTTATTGACATTTTACGAACGCTTCTATTCAACTGTGCTAGTGACAACTAGAGTTATCTTTTCTTGTTTTCTGTTTGCGCTCATGCACGCACAGCGTGAACACATGTCACCCCACGAGAAGCACTTCTCGCATAGAATTTCTACCCCACAATTGTACGTCAGTGGGTCTACGTTGTGGGTCTGCGTCAGTGGGTCTGCGTCAGTGGGTCTACGTCAGTGGGTCTACGTCGGTACTAAAAGAAGAAAGAATACAACTCGTCTTTGTTGAGCCGTCATACAAACACAGCACAAGCCAACATCACATTCTGAAATAACATTCAACATTCCATTCCAACATCACATTCCCACATAACATTCCGACATCATGTTTCAGTTGTTTTAAACATTCATTTAAAAATGCATGCCTTGCAACCCTATATATAGATGCTGCATGAACTGATAATGATATGCTTAGTTAGGTCGTTGTTCAACGCCGCACTCATCAAGTTTGCAAGTACACGATGACAGTCTGAAGGTCTTCTATCCTGGATCTTCACGGGTCGAAACTGACATGCATGTCAGGGTGTACATGCATTAATAATACATTGTGATAAGTAGCATCCTATGCTGTTTTGAATGTATGTTGTTTTAGGCCGCAGAGAATGCTGATGGTATGGCAGAACAAGGTTCCCTATTTTGACCGACATATTGCCATCACGGATTTTCAGCTTTTTTCTTTCATATGTATGTTGTTCAAAAACACACTCGGGAATTTACCGGTCATATGACGGCAGTCTGTAGATACATGATCGAGTCTGGACCAAATCGATGAATGACACCGTGACATAGATTGTCATCCAAATCCCGTTAGTATCCTCCTACCACCGGCATTTGATCAGGTTACAAGATGCAAATTATGTTTTTCTTGAATATCTAGGCCGAACTTATGTATGGTCAAGATATTATTTCCGGAACGGTGGGGTAGCCTAGTGGTTAAAGCGTTCGCTTGTCACGCCGAAGACCGATGTTCGACTCCCTACATGGGTACAATGTATGAAGCCCATTTCAGGTGTTCCCCGCTGGAATGTTGCTTAAAACGTCGATAACCAACACTCACTACGCGAGAGAATCATTACTTTCTGTACTGGCTTCCAATTGTCTATTGCTTTTACCAAATCAGTGCCAGTGGAATACTGGCTTCCAGTGTTAAGTGTCCACTTTTGTCATCGTATCACCTGTTGTTGTATTCACTAATATGCATATAGCTATCTGCTTCTTAGTTTACTCATCTGATGAAGGGGTAAGAAAATGTTCAAAATGTACTTCAAAATATACTTCAAAATATACTTCAAACCTATAAAACCCAACATGTGAAACCCATTTATGTTGCCCCCGCCGCTGGGATATTGCTAAAACTAAATTCACTCACTCAAGATATTATTTCCATCCCCACGTGGATCCAATCAATATTCCAGAAATATCACGGCGGGAGAGACCAGAAATTTGCTTCACACATTGTACCCATGTGGGAAATCGAACCCGGGTCTTCGACCGTGACGAGCGAACGCTTTGACCACTAGGCTACTCTACCGCCCCGGTTGAAAATACGTATCTTAGACGTCATAAAGACGAAACGTGTAACAAAAGAAATGTTCACTTCCACAACGTGCCCAGCTCACAGACAAGAGGTGTTTTTCAATAACTCCCCAGTAACGAACCAACTGACCAACCAACTGACCAACCCTTCTCATTTTCATGCGAAACTGACTGCTAATATCTAAGGCCATTGTACGATGTTGACTATATCATGAGTTGGTTGGTTGGTTGGTTTGTTGTTTAACGCCGCACTCAGCAATATTCCAGCTATACGTAAATAATCGAGTCTGGACCAGTAAATCCAGTGATCAACAGCATGAACGTCGACATTCGCATTTTGGGTAGGCTGCCATGTTTCAGCCAATTCAGCGAGCCTGACCACCAGATCCCGCTAGTCGTCTCTTAGGACAAACATGGGTTACTGAAGACCAATTTTAACCCCGGTTTACTAAATGTCATGTCACAGTCATGTTTTGGTTGATATCACTGAATGACAAAATGATTTTGATACTGGTCGATTCGACGTCGTCTTTAATTGTTATCAAGCCATACTGGAATCGTTGGCAACACAATGGCTAGCCATAAAATGCAGCAGTTAAACCAGCGTGTCACCGGAGTTATCTCAGTGCTGTTCATTGTGTAGCAATGTCCCACGCATTGTGCTGTACTGGTTTGCATTCAGCAAGGGACAATGCTGTGCCTTATACTTAGACTCGTGATATATTTAGACAGAGTTGGGGAAGGTACTACTGAGTACTACAGCCGAGAGGACCTTCCCATTATTTACTAACCAAGGGAGTTGGAGAATATTCTGGAGTATTTTTCTTAGGTATATAAGGGAAGATCACTCTTGCCTGTCATGTCAAATTCCATCTCAACTTAAAAGAAGAGCAGAAATTGTATAGAGATCGATCTACCCTGTATACTCAGCCAAGGCATAGTTTTTGGAAACTTGCAACTGACCATTGTTGCAGTGAAATAATAAGTCAATGTCTGTCCATATTGATATAACGCTGCTTTCTCATTATGCTGCCATTCCACTTGTACTGCCTGTCTATGCTATACTGCCACTATAATCGTGAGTGAGTGAGTGAGTATGGTTTAACTCCGCTTTTAGCAATATTCCAACAATATCACGTCGGGGGACACCAGAAATGGGCTTCACACATTGTACCTAGGAATCGAACCCGAATCTTCGGCGTGACGAGCGAACGCTTTAACCACTAGGCTACATTACAAATTACATCACAGTTCCTTATGACGTAATTCGTGAAACTGTGTTACCAAAAACAATGCTCTTTGACGTCAGACTGTTCCTGGGTAATCGAGTGTGCCTTAAATTCCTTTCAGTGTTCGGTCGTCTCTATAGGTATTGTCATTGAGTAAGTAGGGTATTTGCGTGCTAAACATGGACGCCGGCGGCGCATTGTATAGCAAGCACCAGTTTATGGAAGCAATTTTGTTATTAATATATTTTATATTTCAGTTTCAACGTAACTTTTAGGACTAAAGGAATTATAAATAAAAACTAATGTAAATATATATATATATATATTTAATTCAGTAATTTGCATCATTACACAGAAATGGAGTTTATGTAAATGCATTATATTGGACATGTCAGCCATTTTCGTGTCGCTTCGGTCAGTGTATTCTATTTATTATGTTTTACAGATTAAGATAAAAAATGCAGCAGGGAGGGTTGGGGTTATCCAGGCACAGTCAGGCTGGTAAGGCTCATCATCAGCTCAGGGCCCTTGCCCTTTCTACACCAGACAGCGAAAGGGACTTCTCCCAGGAAACGCTGCCTTGTCGAACCCACCAAGAACTTCCCTGAGAATATGTAGACCTGCCCCGCGACTACATCTCAGGTTGAGTCGACCAGCAACTCATTAAAGACTTGAGTAAATCAAGTAGTCACTCAGGGAGGTCAATACACTGAAGAGACTTCAGAATACATTCGTGAGGGACAGAGTCGTATGCTTTTTTCCGGCCATCCTGTCACTTTCACTCAAGTAGTGTGGATTTTAGATGGTTTGACCAAGATATTCTTGGTCGGGTTCTGTGCCTTCCCCTGGGGCAAGTCCCATCTCCAGTAAGGTTGGTTTGACTACCGGAGGAAGGCTGACTGGGCTGCGGAAGTGAAAGATTGTACTCTTCTTGGCTGTTAGTAACCCAGTGAAAAACCAGCTTCGGAGGGTCAGCCCTTACTGGGTGATGTACGTTCAGTTCAGAGAATATAATTCCCCTATCTAGGCCCACCACGGAGAGGCGTACATCATCATTATTATTATGTTTTACAGATTAGAGATAGTATGCAGCAGCGAGGGTTCGGGTAATCCTGGCACAGTAAGGCTGGTAAGGCTCATCATCAGCTCAGGGCCCTTGCCCCCTCTACAC
>VKKT01006559.1:29126-39972 GCA_008038995.1 Haliotis laevigata | reverse complement strand
TGAATTCAGGTTGAGGTTCGTACATGCATTTGGCGAAAATTAATAGTTAAACGAAATCTGGCCAAACAGTTCCATTTAGGTGAAACACTATATTTTTTAGTTTACATTTCAGTGTAATCTGGTTACTTTTATGCACCCAAACCATCCTGTTCACCATAATACTTGAGTGAAACATTATATTTCATTATTCAACCAGACATCCCCAGAGAAAATGAAGCAACCTTTTTTGTGTTTCCTGATTTCACACGATACTCATTAAGTCATAAATGTCTACAAAGGGGATAACGGTATTACCTGTGCAGTCAGTCTCTGTCCACCTTGTCTTGCATCCCCCGTCACAGTTTCCAGTTAAGTTACAAGAGGAGTTCCCCACACAGTGTCTGGAGGCACAGATCGTGACACAATTAGGCCCGTAGTGCTGGCTGTCACAGGCTTATAACAAACAGAATAGCACACAGTCAAACATTTTTGAGATAAGAATGTCATATTCTTATGTTAGTGGGATTTGTCAAGGCCTATGGCATCGACCTGCAACGACGACATGGGTTGCTGCTGACGGCTACTATTTGATACCAATTCAAAAACCGATTATGTGGCCGGAATCGTACAAAGGAAGTATTTTATGAGTATGGAAAAGAAGTTGTCACGTTTATTGACGTTACACAATGGCTTACATGTATTGATGCCTGTCCCAAAGCATGCTACACATAGCTGTTATTACTACATTGCCACCATTGAAAAAAGTAACTCCTTTAGTTGTATATGCCGTCTGTAAATGTTATTTCATAAATAAAGCATATTATGAACACATTTATGAATTGCATTTCATGGAGGTATTCCATTTCATTTAATGTAATAGCCGATGTGCTAACTTCGTAAATTTGCCGAAAATAGACACACTGCATTTACATGTACACTTCCTGAAAACACAATATCCTGCTGATGTAAATTCACCTATATCATCGAGAACACATGTAATCAAGCCAAGCTCATTTTATCATTAGCAAATGATGTTACTGTTGTCCATTAGCGGGCGTTGATTGTCTGTTCGGGTTATGAAAAGACACAGACTGTTTTGCCAATTAAATAAACGGAATGTTTGAAATTGTTACATGTTAAATATGTACACAGTGAAGTACGTTTATGTCAACATACTTATAGTAAACTGACTAAAATCACGTACTTTTTTCTGCCCTGCCCACTTACAATATCTTAGTGGAAATGCGTAGAACGAACTGCGGTTAAAATTAGTCGCCCCTCTGAATCCTCGTCTGGTGTAAATGTACACGACTAAATTATACCGTTACCCTCATGACAGTCTTTGCCCACACAGATACACATCCAGTATCACATTTTCCTCTCACATGGTCACAAGAGGAATCTCCGGCACATTTCCTTTCTGAACACGTCATACTGCAGTTCTGTCCATAGGTTCCGTTGTCACATTCTGTAATGAAAGAGTGTACTTCCGAAACCAGAATCCAGATATGACCGAACTTACACCTAGAGTGCAGTTGCAACGTTAATGGGTTTTTCACAGGATTGGTGGTTAAGATTGACAAATACTAATCCTAATATCATTATATGCAGGCTCAAAGTTTTACATGTTACTGTATAGAATTTCTCACTCCGACTTACCACCGTCACTCCTTCATCAACCACATTCGATCATGTAAGTTTTAAATTGTCAAGATGTCAATCTACCAATAGTGGATTTATGGCATGTTTGGCAGCTCTTCAGCCTTTTATACCTGTATTCACTCTGATAATGAACTAGTCTGTATTATGTGCTGATCATGTACAAGTAAATTTACGGGTCATACTTTAAGCGATTCTGCCAAAGTGAGTGATAGATTTGAGTGAACATGTTCAGCGTGAAAATAGACCAATACCGTGAAACGTGTCAGTGTGTTGTTGTACATTTCTGTGGTAAAACACAGTCTGAAATTTTTTTGGACCTATTGCGTCTGTTTCGTCAAGAACGGTTGCGTGTAACTGGCATGTTGGAAGTTGTAACGAGATATTGTGACATGACCTTTAACGTTTCACAGTCGGTAATTATAGAATTACAATCACAATGAATAACCTTGATGACAGACGTCGATTTGGGCGACCAGGTGAAACACAGGACCCTTGTTTTATAGAATATGTATGAATCATTGAATAACTTCGTGCAACTAAATAGAGAACATTGAAGTGTGTGTCACATACTGTCTATGACAGCCATACTTCCTTACTAGCGTATGTGCTGATCATGTGCAAGTTAATGTATGGAGCATACTTCAACTTTGCAAGAGGGAGTAAGTGCACTGAGATTACTTGAAACGGCTGTACTTACACAAATAGTGAGTGAATATGTTTTAGCAATTTTCTAGCAATAACACGGCGGTGGACCCCAAATATGGGCTTTACATATTGTGGGGATTCAAACCGGGGTCTTAGCCCAGACGAGCAAACGCTTTTAACCACCAGGCTACCCTACCACCCCATCGCAGATAGTGACATATTCTGTTATCCCGTAATGAACCTCACAGGTTAAGTATCATCTTTAAACGACTTTTGATTTGACACAGCGTGGTTATCGAATCACCTTCTTTTCCTACACAGGGTAGATGTTGAAGTGATATTGCACAGCAGTGATAGACTGATACAGCATGACAGTACATTACATTGAAGCATATAAGGTGTAAAACAGAATCTGATAATTTTCATATTTCAACATTTCTTTGAATTGAATGTCAGCATGTACCTTGTGAACAGTCCACACCTCTCTAACCAGGAAGACATCTCCTGTCACATGACCCGGTGTAGCGATCACATGGCGAGTTGTCATCAGAACACTTCCTGTCAGTACACGTATTCACACAGTTGACTCCATAGTGATTAGCCTCACATTCTACAAGAAAAACCAAACCAACCCACAATTAGAGCATTTGTTAGTTAAGACTTATGATATTTATCAATGCGGTATGTTCATATAATATGAAATAGGAATCATAAAGGAAGTGAATATATTAATATAAACCAACATATTCCTGAGGGAGACACAAATGGCAGTTCATGTAGTCTATTACCCAATGAAGTTAGTAATGAAGAAAATCGTTCTTATAAATAATTGAGGCTGCTCCATAAACTTTATTCTACAAAACCAAGATTTCAAGCAATCTACATCAATGTTGATGTTATCAGGGTGAATTCATGTTGTATGAATGTTAATGTTATAATCACGCAGTCAACGATGTGAAGCAGCATTCAAAATAACACTGTCTTGGAATAAATAAGATTTCATTTGTATACTAACAGTAATTACATTATCCTCGTCGGTTCAGGAAACTTACTTCAGTGTCAGAATTCATTCGTTTAAGACACATTTTCTTCACCTGTTTCAAAAAGCCGTATAGATCACACCTGTCTCCCTACCATCCTGGTCTACAGCTAGTTTACACCACTGACCTGTCCTCACCTGTCCTCACCTGTATCACACCTGACGCCTTGCCACCCTGGGCCTAGATTTTCGAAGCTCTCTTAGCGCTAACATAGTCGTAAGTGCCATTCATTAATATTAACTTACGACTATCTTAGCGCTAAGAGAGCTTCGAAAATCTAGGCCCAGGTCTACAGTCTCCAGGACACACACCAGTTACGTGGTCACACGCCTCTTTAGCGCAGTGACAAAATTCATTGCAGGTTTCACCAAACAATCCTGGGCTGCAAACTGAAAATAGGAGATATCGATACAGATGCACAATAATAATTTAGAATTGCTTTACATATAAAAAAGTTGTCCATATCTTATATTCGTCCATAAATGTCCGATTATGGCAAGAGAATGTCTGTGACCTGTAATACAAAAGTAGCATCGTTCACAGATGTACGCCCAGTCCACTGACGATGTTTTCACATACATCAACACATACGTAAATATTAAACTTGTATCTATCTCTTAAGGCTCAGAAAAGACATTGACCTTATAGATTACAGCCTTAAATTCATGAATTATTTCAACATTGATATTTTACAGATTGCTTGGGGCTATGAAGCATATGAACAGTAAGCTAATAGAACCGCAGTAGACTCCTACCGTATATCTCGACCTCACACAGATTGAGGAATGAGGTGTTTGATATTGAGAAATATCTTCCAATGCCATCACATGCTGCACTGTAGACCCCGATGCCATTGACAGGGGCGACAGATGGGAAGGCATAGCAAGGAAGGCCCGCTGAGGAGTTCGTGTTACTCAAGTAGAGCACATAACACAGGATTCTTCCTGGATCTTGAACGATTTTTCCGAAGTAAAACCGAGCAGCTATTATTTATACAGATCCAATCTCATTTACAATTAGTGATATTTGTATTCGTACATTAAACGAAAGAAAATAGTGAAGTTTAAGAGTGTGTCTATTGTCTTAGTTTTGACATTTTCAAAGAAACATTTATTTAGATAAGATGATATATGAATATATCAGAATCATGTAAATGCTACTATTTAGGAATCATTTGTAACCTATTTTGTCAAAATCAGAGAAATACATAAAGCGAATATCTTACAAATAGTTGTTGTAAATATCATTTAGTAAATCCTTGCGATGGCTGATATATCTTGACATCATGTATCCTGTACTGCTTTCCTAGGTCCACGGTCCACAAACCCCATGTTTTGTCAGCTGCATTGAAACAGGAGCCGTGGTGCACATCCTGGTCCCTTGTCCCATCTACAGCTTTGTCCGCAGACCATGAATTGGTATACAGCCTAGTAGGGGAGGAGGCGTTTCGTCTGTAGGCAACATTTTCTGTTTTTGAAAAGTAAATTAGATGAACTATTGCAACCAATTGTTATCATATCCTTGGCATGGCGTCTCATTCTATTGTTTAATATATAGTAAAGAGGTGGCTCTGATTGTGCTTATTCTGAACATTTAAGCAGTGCTTTAACAGTCGACAAGTTTACTGAGTTGTTCATTCAGTAAAATGCAAAGGTATTAACTTCAGACCTTTCTGACAGTTAGCTCCATGTCCCCCGACCCAGCCAGCATCACAGCCGCCTCCACAAGCTCCAGTCTTCTGGTTACAGGAGTCTCCACAGTGACAGGGGAAGAGGCAAGATTCACCAAACTTTCCTGGTGGGCATGCTCCTTAGGGACACACATGTTCGTGATATTAAGAATTAGAAAATAGCTTTTGTCGCATAGGCATATTTTATGAATAATGCAAATAATACCTCCAAAACAACGTAAACATCAATAACTGACGTTTCAAAACTTTGTAGGTACAAAGCAGTAAAGTCAGTGATAGTAACATTCAACGAGCAGAAACTGTGGTCAAACCTCCGAAACAGACAAAGGCTGGATATCCTTGATAAGGAGTGATATAATACCTCCCCTAAACCGCTGGTCTGCTTAAGTGTTTGACCCATTATACGTGATACATCAACTGACGTTTCAAGACCGTGCAGGTACAATCGAGTATGCTATTTGTATAGTAGACATATGGAGACAATGATGGAACTGCCTATTTTGACTTGTACCATATATTTCCGTGTGTTTTTTCAGGTGAACCATTGATTAGCCTTTGCATGTATGTGCCACGTATGGTATGTGCCGTGACTAGTGCCACGGTTACGCTCACCTTTTCCGAACACCTGGTATTAATACTATTTCATAGAGATTCATAAACAACATGTGAATGATGTAGTCCGTATCTTACAGTCGACTCTGCTATTTGCAGATATCCTCTATTGTTGTGGACTGACTCACTATCACATTATTTCTGAACTGAACAGGTAACAGAATGAACCCACCTTTAAACAAAGTGGTAATTGATAAACATGAATCATGTTAAAATGGAGGATGACCAAAGAGTGATAACGTCATGCGATAATGTATCATTTCTGTAAGCCCTCAAATGACAGCTAACCCGTAATACGAGGTTTTTTTATTCGTCTAAATATAGAGTGAAAGAACCAGGGGAAATGCCATTTGGGGGGGATACTATTTGGGAATCAAGTTGTACAATTTATACATGGAACATTTCATTCACAATGTGTTATGAATTTCGCGCAAACAGGCCAATTTCGTACACGCGTGAAACGTGTTATTGTGGCTGCGTGTACATTTCAGAGATAAAAAACAGACTGACTGTTGAATTGAAACTCAGTTAAACGTTTTTTGACATGGTGCCTCTGTTACGTTACGTGCAACTGGTAAAATTGAAGTTGGAACAGGACATATTTTGGCAAGAGCTCTTAATGTTTATCAGTCGGTAATTAGTGAATTATAATCACCATTTCGAGACAGACAAATAACGTTAATGACAAAACTCGATTTGGTCGGCCATATGCGACAACCGGTTCACAAGACGTGTTCATCAGAACGACTGTGCTACTCACATATATATCTTCAGGGGTTTAAGACAACTTGTCAAAACTGAAGGCAAAGATCATCTGAAAATATATCATTAGAATATATTTTTTCAACAGTTGTGACACCATTTTAGCGAATATTGCTCTTTTTCAATGTTTATGCAAACCGATATCATTAGTCATTTCGACTGTAACAACAGACAATATTGTTCCAGCTGAAACTTGTTATTTAGATATTGACAACAGTTGCTTTGATATTGTTTTCAACTTAATTCATTTAAGCTGATAAGAACTTCGTTTCAGTAATTACATAGTCTAGTTTATGTCCATCTTAATCTATTAGGAATAAGTTTAATAGTGTTAATTGTTGATTCATGATTAAACCGAACAGTTAACCCAGAAGTCTTTACGAAAACATATTATGTATTAACTAAGCTAAACCTAACACAAAAATTCCCATAGTGGTTTTATAACGTTTTGGGTGTTGTAAAAAATGATAAATACGTTTTGCCCAGCCTCGTGATTGAGTTGCCGTCGGTTCAGGACAGATTCAGTGTCAACTAACAAGTTTCAATGTCAGTTGGAATACAAATCGCATTGAAACTTTTCAGAATCGACCCACGCATTTAGATTCAGATCCATATTTGCCAGCAAATTGTAGGTTTTTTCCTAGTATTTTTTCAACAGTGATGAACGTTTTAGCATGACAAGTTTTGTGCCATGTCATTAGAATAAACATTAGAATAACCCGCTCAGTCGTGGAAGCCGCGGTGGTTGTACCCAAACATAACACATGTTGAGATAAGTGTATTATGGTATACAGCTTTGAAAACAGTTCGAATTTTTTTGTAAGAGCGGATTGTCAAAGAATTTCCATAATTCTTTTATTGTAAGTGTGTTAGATTGGGAACGCATATGCTTTGTGAGTGATACGTTGTGGTGTTGATTGGAAGTAATCATAGGTATCAAACAAATGCGGTCTTACTGTGCAGTATGATTTTAGAATTTACACAACCATCTCTGGTGGTAGAAATCACAACGCTATTGCAGGGAGTTATTGACAGAGGGTTATTTATGCAAAAACCGACGTTTACCTGCAGACTGATGCTACCACATTGAAAGTAAGTCACCTACACACCCACCATTGGTGACTACGGGGAGGCTGTTCAACTCCATAGGCAATTCACAAGGGTCTAGGCCACTATGAAATGTCCTAATAACGTCAGTTGAACAGGGAAAGGATAACACGGCCTGTCACAAAGGTAGATAAACATTACTTAATGTATTTACACTTCCCACAACACGAATTCATGCATGTACCCAGCGTCTGTATGAACGGGTGTATAAATGAATAATATCCCTATATATCCTTGGCGTAGTATCGGTAGTAAGGCAGACCTTTGACATGTATTTTTGGAGAAACACGTGTACTGTTGATCACAGGATTCGGTAACTCTGTAGATAAATATGCGGCACCCAAGACGACTAGGCTACCGTTCGCATCTCAACCCATTGCTTCTGTAAAACCTTGGTCGGACGAACAGCCCTAAGACTTCGACATTTTTTATTATTTGATTACTGAGAGAGTTACACAGTCGTTTCACATAGCATGCATGAAACAAAATTGAGACTAAATAGAAAATCTGTCTAAACAGAAAATCTGAAAATGTGCGTGATTATCTATCGACAGGCTTGGTCCAGTCAAAATGTCGGCTTGGCCTTCCTCTCAACAGAAATCAAAACAAAAGAGAATAAATAATATCAGCTTTTTGTTACCAGTGCTGTTCATGATATAGTCACAATTGTACAATAGACTCTGCTTTTGTCAGATATTTCTTATGAACGTGGAAAGGGTTTTGTCGCTTCTATTGAAAATATGGGTACAGTGTTTGAAGCCCATTTTCTGGTGTCCCCCGCCGTGATGTTGCTGGAATATTGCTAAAAGCGGCGTAAAACCAAACTCAGTCAGTCAGTCAGTCTATTGAAAATACGGATGCCCTCAAAATACATATTAGCATATCAGCATATCAGCATATTGTGTAACTGACATATGCTTATGAATATGACCTCGTAAATCCGTAACTTGTGAAAAGTTCGTTTTCAAAAGCAACATTTCACATTCACATTTGTGACAGGAAATATACAACTTGAACACGATTGCCCTAATACACCCAGCAGTATCTGATTTGGGAAAGCATGTGCTTACGTCGCTAGTCAAACTGTGGATTCACACAGAATCTATACTAAAACTCATTGTGGTATTTCAGTGTTGAAATGCAGTGCACACATTATGAAAGGCTTGAAAAGAGACATTTACATTGTATCGAGGAATTAGAAAAAACTCGTTTGGAATGAACCACAATGCAGTAAATACTGTACACTGGATGACACCAGGCGCAGGAACAAGGATAAATGTTGGGACACCCGTCATAATAACACAATAGGTTTTTATCACTTTGTAGCAATATGTACATGAATAATATATACATGTATATGCTATATCAATGTAACGTCTGATATCCAAATCACCCCCAGGTATTAGTCAGAAACCTTATGTGTGTCTATATTATTACATAGTCATTAGAGCTTACATCCCCAGAATGACTTCTTTGGATTGACTTGAGTCACGAAAAAGGAGTTATAGTCATGCGCAGTAATGATTAGGTGTTCGGTTCAGCGCTGCTTTTACCTGTACTTTATCTCAAACAGGGTGTCAGCTCGATGTCTACAGCCCTCTTTATGTACCCCTGGGATATTTCAGCCGAGTTGAGTATTTTCCCTTCGGTGTAACATGTAAACCCACTTACTCCTGAAGGCATAATTATGGAAAATATGTTACACCACAAGTCAGTTTCTCCCACTCGTGCAAATATGTGAAACACAGATCATCCGAACCTATCAGATTTTGCAGTCCAAGATGTACACACAGTCCGACCAGGAGCTTCACACAACGTAGGTATCCTGCATGAAAGTGCCATTGACATCAAAGACCAGTTCAGCCAATGAAGTTTATACAAGTCGTGTTGTGAATGAAGCATGTAAGCCTCGTCACATCCAGAAGCCTTACCCTACCTTTATCTAGGCACTCTAACCATGACACACCAACAAGATTTCTTAATTGACCATAAACGTGTGAAAAATGCCAACGTTGTATACCCTTGAATATTACTTATGTTCTGAGAAGTGGAAGACCACCTAACATGTACTTTGTTTGAAGTGTTGACATAACGGATGTTGTGTTGAATTTGGAGCCTTCGATGTTTTACTCGCATGGTCAATGACCAAAAAATCCATGCGTTTTGGATATTGCTGTGGCAATAGATGTATCCCAGCTTGACAGCAAGGCGGAAACAACTTCCTGGTTGTCAAACATGGCGGGTGTGCGGATACTGACAGTCGGTGTTGTGTCGTCAGCCTACTTGATACAGCTTATATCAGGTAAGTTATCAGCTAGTTTTCAGTGTGTGGTTTTCTGCCTGTCAACTTGTCTCATAAATCAACTGTTAATGAGAAACGTATTCGTTTACCACATGGTAACACTGTTGCAGCGCGAGATAGGTTTCAGTCAATTTGACCTGGTCAACTTCAGGCTTCAAATATGTGTTTAAGAACTGCTGGAGCGTCAATCATTTTGACGAATCACATTGAAATGTACAAGCACATGTGTTGTTTAATATCATTGATATAATACCGATGTGCCGTATCCATGCTGCTTCGATGATGTGGACTTATCCTTCAAAGACAACCACTTGTTCCATGTGAGGTAAAACTACTGTGAGGCCTCGATTTGGGGAATGAGCTGGGAGCTTGCATTGAAACACGAGAGGCAATTAGTTTATTGGGTTTATTCAAGCAAACGTGTCTGAGGTGGACAAAAACAAGGATTTTATACCTCGCAGTTGTATCCGTTTAACATTGACAATTTCTCTGATGTAATAATTCAAGATGCATTATCTGCTCTATGCTGTCAAAGTACATGCAGGAAGTAGATGTTAAGAGGAAAATCCCGATTTTACCAACAACAGGGTTTTTTAATTATAGTGTAGGTGTGGTGAAACATGTCTATCTGGTAACCATAATAATAGCACTTACAAAGGGAGAAAGGGGTGCTAAGATGGTAACTTTTAATTACGGCTTGATGAAGCATGCGCCTGCTGAGAAGGGAATACATATGATCTCTTGAACAATGGATGTATGTTGTACTAGGGGGGTTGAGTCTCAAATCCGCCATTTTCTTTCTATGACGTAACATAGGTGTGACCTTTGTGTGACCCATCCTCCTTCGGGAGTCCCCTTCCGGTGTGTGTGTGTGTGTGTGTGTGTGTGTGTGTGACCTTCAGGTTGACCTCTTTCCACAATGAGCTCACTGTGGTTCTTTCCCAGAGGCATTTTTAGACTCGTGTGCAGGCAATATAAGGCCCCCGAACAGTCCCCATGTCATTCAGTCGCCAGAGACAACGCACGCATGCTCTTGACTCTACTGAT
>VKKT01006552.1:12858-23482 GCA_008038995.1 Haliotis laevigata | reverse complement strand
CCGTGCACTGTGTCTCGGAGGCCGTGCACTGTGTCTCGGAGCCCATGCACTGTGTCTCAGAGTCCTTTCACTGTGTCTCGGAGTCCGTACACTGTGTCTCAGAGTCCGTGCACTGTGTCTCGGAGTCCGTGCACTGTGTCTCGGAGTTCGTGCACTCTGTCTCGGAGTCCATGCGTTGTGTCTCGAAGTCTTTGCACTATGTCTCGGAGTTCGTGCACTTTGTTTCGGAGTCCGCACTCTGTGTCTCCGAGTCCGTACAATGTGTCTCGGAGTCCTTACACTGTGTCTCGGAGAGCGATCATTGTGTCTCAGAGTCCATACACTGTGTCTCAGAGTCCGCACTCTGTGTCTCAAAGTCCGTACACTGTGTCTCAGAGTCCGTGCACTGTGTCTCGGAGAGCGATCATTGTGTCTCGGAGACCATACACTGTGTCTCAGAGTCCGTACACTGTGTCTCCGAGTCCTTACACTGTGTCTCGGTGTCCATACACTGTGTCTCGGAGTCCGCACTCTGTGTCTCAAAGTCCGTACACTGTGTCTCGGAGTCCATACACTGTGTCTCGGTGTCCATACACTGTGTCTCGGAGTCCGCACTCTGTGTCTCCGAGTCCGTACACTGTGTCTCGGAGTCCATACACTGTGTCTCAGAGTCCGCACTCTGTGTCTCCGAGTCCGCGCACTGTGTCTCGGAGTCCGCACTCTGTGTCTCGGAGTCCGTACACTGTGTCTCGGAGTCCGTGCACTGTGTCTCGGAGTTCGTGCACTGTGTCTCGGAGTCCTTGCACTGTGTCTCGGAGTCCGTGCACTGTGTCTCGGAGTCCACGCTCTGTGTCTCGGAGTCCGTGCACTGTGTCTCGGAGTCCGTACACTGTGTCTCAGAGTCCTTGCACTGTGTCTCGGAGAGCGATCATTGTGTCTCGGAGACCATACACTGTGTCTCAGAGTCCGTACACTGTTTCTCGGTGTCCATACACTGTGTCTCAAAGTCCGTACAGTGTGTCTCGGAGTCCATACACTGTGTCTCGGTGTCCATACACTGTGTCTCGGAGTCCGCACTCTGTGTCTCCGAGTCCGCACTCTGTGTCTCCAAGTCCGTACACTTTGTCTCGGAGTCCATACACTGTGTTTCAGAGTCCGCGCACTGTGTCTCGGAGTCCGCACTCTGTGTCTCGGAGTCCGTACACTACGTCTAGGAGTCCACACAAGGCATCACAGAGTCCGGAGTCCATGCAATGGGCCAGAGTGGGGCATCTGCGAAAACGTATGCATGTACTTTAATCTTAAAATGTCAAAAAGACGCTAAGAGAGACAAACCAAGGTCATAACTAGTTTGGCTGTCCATGAAGAAACGTTCAAATGTCGACTGTAACTCACTGAAGAGAAGAATCAGGATTAATGTC
This sequence comes from Haliotis laevigata, assembly GCA_008038995.1. Lineage (NCBI taxonomy): Eukaryota > Metazoa > Mollusca > Gastropoda > Lepetellida > Haliotidae > Haliotis > Haliotis laevigata. The sequence goes on along the minus strand of VKKT01006552.1, from coordinate 22,082 downwards.
GTAATACATTGTCTTCAAACGCCATGAACGATGCTTGAACAGTTATTGATCGACAGGCGATGCACAACTCGTCCAGACATATATCTAAATATAATACATCACGACTGTGTGTGTGAAAGCATCGATCAAGCTGGGTATGTAACTTCAGTGTGGTCATTACCTGAAACATACCAATACATCATAAATTACATCCATGGGATTGGCCAGCACGGCTGGATTCTGTCTCTGTTTAGCAACTCGCGTTGTAGGTAATATACATGGATATATCTCGCGTTGTAGGTAATATACATGGATATATGAACCGAATATGAATCGTAGCAGATCGACTCCTGTAGATATCTCTCCGACTTACGTGCACAAACTCTGTGTTCCTATATTTATCTGGTTAGATCCAGATGCTTTGTATAATGGTGTCAAATTCATTTGGCTCAAGACAGATATTTATTGATTATCTCATGGAAACAGCTTAGGTTCGTGATCTACTAGATCTATTCGATTGAGACTTCAGCGGGGAATTATATAGCTCGCAGTTCTCAAACTGTATATTTATTTTGTCTGATGGAAGTAGGGCGCTTAAATGTTTTAATTAATGACGTATTGTAAATCGGTCAGAGGAGATATGAAATTTCTCAAAGACATTAATTATGTCTAAGATGTCTTTTCAAAAATACAGCCATGTTTGGAAAAGAGATGCTAAATTGAACACTTTATTTTATCTCCGCACGTGACCCTTAAAACGTCGGCATGGGGAAGGACGCCATGGTCGTCGTTCTTTTAGAATCGGGGCAGTGGGGTAGCATAGTGGTTCCAGCGTTCGGTCCTCACACCGAAGACCCGGTTCGATTCCCCACACGGGTACAATGTGTGAAGCCCATTTCTGGTGTCTCCCGTCGTGATATTGCTGGAATATTGCTAACGGCGGCGTAACACTAAACTCACTCACTCACTATCTTTAAGTGATCAACGTGTCTTTATACACCACTTTTGCGTCAAATTGCATGCATTCCTTACACACATGGTTTTGGAGACCCCGAAGCCTTCCATTAACGACCATAGCGCTACTGAAGCATCCATTAAGGACATTCTGTTCTTATTAGTATCATATTATGAGTCGAGATGAACTAGGCTTTAACGTAGAGTTAGTACTGAGCCTATATAGTGACGTGATTGCTTGTTCTCATTGTCGGTTTAATAGCGCAGCTCAAAGAGATACAGTTCCATGGAGTTTAACATAGATACCCTACTCGGACACAACATACTGTGAACAAACCCATCAGTCACTCTGACAAGCTTTAACAGGATAACGAGAAGTACCATATTTTAACGTACCTTGCTATCGGGGATCGAACCACCGACCTTCCGCTCTCTGACAGACACTCTAACCACTACACCACCAAGCTGGTGTCCTGTGTGGATGTGCCATTTTGAACATTAGGGCAATTTTGTCATAATAACTATTGCATACATTTATTTATAGGATTTGATCATGTTAGAAACAGATATTGAAATTAGAATTTTATGTCCTATTGAACTCCGCTGTTTTTGATAATATGTCATAGGAATCATCGAAGTCAATCATTTTATGTGACATTTATCAAAGTTTATACTTCTTTTCTTGTTTATTATATATTATCTTCAAGTTCATGTTCTCCTTTTAAATAATACCTTCCTTCATTCGAAGTTACTGAAGGTCTATTATTTTATCAATTTCTTCCAGTTTTACTATTTACATCCACAACGTATTATTAACCAATCAGACGGCAGCGGTTTGTTTACTGCTGCTGAGGTCACGCGTATACACGATACTTACAGCATGGGTGTATAGGCCAGTCCTTTCCTTATGTAAATACTTTGTAAATAACACCAGGTGAAGAACTATCTCATACCGTTTGCCATTTGAAAATGTTTTATTTTTATATTGACGATTTGGGTTGTGTCAAAAGATAGGTAGCTCGCGGCACGTTTTAGTGCACTAGTGGAATAACCATGACATGATCTCGTAAAATCCCGTGATGGCGAGATTAGGGAATGACATCATTTTACCCACGTGACTTTCATTGCAGGCTGGGAACACTTTGGTCGAGACAAAAGAAATCAAAATTGATATAAAAAAACTGACCCCATTTTAGTCCGTTAATGTCCGGAAAGTACCGAAGTGTTCCGAGCACGCTCCTGTGTCCCAGGGTTTGGTTTTTCCACCGTTTGTTTTTTCTCTCCCTGTTAACTATGCATTCACTGTGATAATCTTTGCAATAAAGTACCAGTGCAACAACGCGATTGTTTCGTGTTACACCATTGTAGTGAGTGAGTGAGTTTAGTTTTACGTCGCACTTGGCAATATGCCAGCTATATGGTGGCGGTCTGTAAATAATCGAGTTTGGACCAGACAATCCAGTGATCAACAGCATGAGCATCTATCTACGCAATTGGGATATGATGGCATGTGTCAACTAAGTCAGCGAGCTTGACTACTCGATCCCGTTAGTCGCCTCTTACGACAAGCATGAGTTGCTGAAGACCAATTCTAACCTGAATCATCATGGGTCAAATTTCACCGTAAGACTCAATACTTTTGTTGGTTGCAGAGAGCCGACATGTTTTGAAAGTTTACATGTCCATGGGTCATTCTGATGGCCCAACCAATGTTCCATACACGTTCAGCATTGCAACATACTTACATGTATACGTTACTTGCACTACAGTGTCTGAAGACGATTGGACAATTCGTCTGTGAAACTACAAAACTTTTTTAGAGCTCCCTTTTGTGTCATATTAATACATATTTTTTTTATCTTTCAAAATTTACGTTTCAAAAATTTGGTCACTGATCGTCCGTTTGGAAATATGCATGTGTGTGAAAGCAGAGACCATAATCTCTCATTTGGTCTCTGGTTAGGGTCCCAGTGAGTATAGGAACTATTACAGCCAACACTACCTGGTGTGTCTGTAGGTTGTTGGCACTATACACGTGTGACAAGAAGTCTGGGAACCGTCCAGCACCTACATTACTCCAGATAGTCCTCCCACGTGACACGGCCACGGAAATACAGGTCAACGTGACATCATATCCAACTCAGTCACAAAATCATGAAATCGTGTTTATTGTATATTTGGTCGACCACACAACACCTTCATTTACAAATCAACACGACAGCGTGTACACAATCGTGGCATATTACTGGTTGAAGAGCACAGATTCACACACTCCTGTTCTAATACTCAATGTGGTCAGTTTTACAAGCAAGCGGTATAGAGCCAGTGTCAGGATTTCTACGGCCATTATATGTACAGGATGCTCGCGGGTTCAGACACGACGTTGGAACAACATAAACTACGACGACTCTACGGCGAGTGGTCTGGCTTGGAAGCTTTATTTAAATGCTTGTTGTATGCTTTCATACGATAACCTGGGCCCCGTTTCACAAAGCGCTCGTAAGCCTAAGATGTCGTACCTTTTCTCGTAGCATTCGTACCTCCTATACTGTAACATTGACTTACGATAGTCGTAGCGNTACGAGAGCTTTGTGAAACGGGACACTGGATGTTCATCACAGACAAATATCAACTTGTTTCGAGAACTACCCCATGGTTATGTTGTTTTGTGGACATCTTAATTCACAATGTCGAGTGATTTCAGCCAATGATTAGGATCATCTTAACTTTCGGAAATGTTACAAACAACAAATGGTCCACCACAATACTACTTCTCCACGACTGTCGCCAGCCAATTTCATATCTGTTCGTCACTCCAATTCCGCAAATGATAGCGCAAGTGGCGGATCAAGTACATTTTTTAAAATAATAAAATCCCTACAGAGGAGAGGATGAATCCTGGGAATGACCCAAATAATATTCAGTTAAAGGTGGACACACACAGTATTCATATCACAAGTTGCCGTACTTACATCATGTTTTGTTACACAGCTATATAGCCATTGTTCAGTATACACAACTAGTTTTCTTCAGATCTAAAGCATCGATTTAAAACCTACAAGGTGTAAAATCTAGTGTCCTATAGTTGCCTTTGCAGAGAAGTCCTTCAGCTGTTCCCGCGTCTAATCTGCTGCTTCATACCTTTTGGCTTCGGGGTCGGGTGCTTCGCGTCGTCGAAGTCATCGACTGCTGACCTGAAGCCGTAGTACAGGTGGAAGTTGCTGGTGATGATGGGTACAGGCATGCCGATGATGATGATGCCGGTTAACGCGCACAGTGATGCAATAAAGTAGCCCGCCCATGATGTTGGAACCTTGTCACCATAACCGACGGTCGTCATAGTGATGAGAGCCCACCACAGTCCAGTAAACATGGATTCGAACGAGTCTGCGCGAAATATCTCGGCGCAGTAGACGAGGCTGGCGTAGATGATGATGGCAAAGAGGACGAACGTGAATAGAAGAAGTACTTCCCTCAAACTGGCCCTGAGGGACAGAAGAAGTACCCGTAGTGCTCGATAATGTTTGGCGAGAGTGAAGATTCGCAGAACTCTCATCACCATTAGAATCTGAAGGATTAGCTTTCCAGGAATCATCGACGGTTGATGCCACTGTTCAAGGTCAACAGCACTGGTGATCAGTTCTACCCAGAGGGGCAGAAGGTAGATGAGGTCACACCACGTGAGGAAACCCCGGAACAGCAACTTCCGGTGAGGACAGTAGGTGACACGGAGAATGAACTCCACAGTAAAGAAGACCGCGCACAATAGTTCCAGGGTTATGATAGCAACGTGAGGTCTTGTGTGGAGAAGAAGCTTAATCTTGGGGTTTTCTTCTGCCTGGATTGCGAGGAACTCGGTCAGATGGCCAGAGGAATTATTGTGGTCGTCTGTGAAGTTGGAGTCGATGGCGACGCGACACCCGGGGTGGGTGCTGAAGAAAATGTTGGCCACCGAGATCAAAAGGAACACGTAAAAGCACAGGAACCATACCTGAAACATGAACAAAATGGAATTATGACACCAAACTGGCACTTTGATTCAATTTGTGCTTGCGAATGACCATGTGTACCAATGCTAGATTTATCCTGTATCGTTTCACAGGATTCTGAATAATGAAAACAGCACGAATGATGTAATGAAAATCTTTTAAACCCTGATAATTTCACGATAGACACAAAAAATAGTTTCAAAAATGACACCTTAACTGAATTCAAGATATCCCTTTGGATACAGTTAGATAATACTTTATTTTCCCGAGGGAAATTTTGGTTACATCGTAAAACACGAAGAACATAACAAAACATGGCATCACAACATATCACAAAGATCATAAACAAATAAATAGGTAAGAGCACTAACAGAGTGAAAGAGTAAGATATGACTAATGCAATGATGAGATAAACATAGAGGTGTAAAATGGTGTACATGAAGGTAAGATGATAAATGAATGAATATGAGGATGAACTGTTTTCGACGGAGTTATATACCCCCCACCCACGTTAATGGATCCTGATTACTCTAAATACATTTCCAACGTTCTCTCGTCATAAAGAAACTCATTTAATCAGTTTTCACCAAACAGCCTCCAAAGTATTACCTAAGAAACTAGAAGCCAAAACTTATATTTCCAAATGATTGCCAACCAAAGCACACGCTGATGTGATAAATCGATTTTTCAGGATGTACTATGCATAGTTTATGGATTCCCCTTCGTAATTACATGGGTCACGGAACTTTCTTACTTGTGCCATTCATTACATGTATAGTTGTAATATTTCAGGAGCAGTCCACATACTTCCATGCGATTTCTCGCTGCGATTAAGTCGGAGAACATCTCCCTAGTAAGTTCCCGTAGCCGTGAACAAACGCAAACGGAAGGCTGAACTCCTGAACCACTCTGATGTCAGATTCCTAAAGCGACTCGGCTTTACTTCTTCACATCGATTTCGACTTGACCAGATGAAAATCCTCACAGAAGAGAAATATCCATTGGATGGTCCTCGCGTCTGAGAGTGTTTATGTACATTCGGAACTCTCGGAGAAGCAGAAAACAGATGTACTGGTTCGAAAGTTAAACTTACTCGATCTCATATGAAGTTATTCTCATATTTTGACACTGAGAGATATCGTATCGGAGTAAAGGTCCGGCTTTAATAAGATTGTTTCCATGCGCCGTTATCCAGAGTACAGTATCTCCATTCTTTATGATAAATATTCTGGCTCTATGTTTTGGGCTCCAAATCTTCGTGTCGTCATTGACACTGATTGCGCTGATTTCTCTTGGACACACGTGCAAGCTGATTGAACGGATAATATTAATTGGGCTCAAAACGAAGCCAGTGTAAGTCAATGTCCAGAGTGTTTATGTTGATACAGAGTGGCTATTGTCCGCCTCCGGAAAATATGTGGTTGTACAAAAGAAAGTCTGTACTGTGACAATATGTTTTATATCAACAAACATTCACCTGTCGATTATACAAACCTTGGCATACTTGGAAGAATCGGGATTATCGAGGAACTCCCAAAATCTGCCCCTGGAGGTCGCGATGAACGCTGGATTTGATACCTTGCGTCGGGGACGTATATTTTCAAACTCTTCCTTCATCATTTCCGTCAGCTGCATCTCCCCTATGGCATCCTCGTAGTACCTCTGACAGCACTCAGACGTAAAAGACTCGCTCAGACCCCAGAATTCCAGCTCCTTCGTCAGACCAATGACGCATGCGTCACGTGGAATGTGGAGTTTGCCGTCACGGTACATTCCGAGAATACATGGAAACATGTCGGAGTTCCGGTCAAAGAACAGTTCCTCCCTTTTCCCATCCAACCTGGTCCGTGTCGGCTTCTCAGCCATCGACCCAAGCCGACTATCAGGAAATCGCAACAGTGTCTTTCGATACGTCTGAAAGATGCGGCCACCGACGTTCAAAGTCACGATGTCATCAACGTCCTCGTTGTTTGAAGATGTGGAGTTGTCATCGGAAGATGTCGACTTGTGGTCTTGAGATAACTGCGTCATAAAAGCACATTCAGTTAATGATAAGAAGATGTCTGAAATCGATACTATTTTTGTCCAGGTTCAACATTTTACGCCTCAACTTAAAAAGTCTGACTGTTATCGAAGCTGTATGTAAATATTCTTGACTAGGAGAGGCAAACATAAACATAAACACCGAACAATGTCAACCGAGGACTATGTGAGATTATGTCAATCATTTTAAATATATCGCTTGAGTAAACATAGCTCACAAGACTGACGGGTGGGCATGCCAAGGAATGTACTTCATCACCTGTTGGTGCCGTGTGTCTATGTCGTTGAACGAGTATTGACTGTGCACTTCCGACACGTCCGGAAGTTCGTCACGGGAAGGACGCAGGCGCATGTCAGAATGCTGGAAGAGCGAGTGTCGTCTGCCCGGTGGGCCTGCAGACAGGCGAGAAATCTGAAGAAAGAGAAGTGGATGTATATTCAGACTTCTTATGTCACCTTATCAGGTCAAATGTACCACAGGGATGTCGAGAATTTTTCACACCCACATTTTTATAAAACCAGAAATGTGAAGGTTCTGCGTGAATTGCGTTCGCGCTGCACTGGACCTACCGTCGAATATAATATTAAGAGATGTAATACATACATTTCCTATGCGATGGTGCAAATTCAAATTCAAATTCTTAGGCGGCTTAAAAAGTAAAGAGTGAAAAGCATTGCTTGGGTAGAACCTCAATTTATAAAGTGTAGAAATCGTGTTACCCGAGAAAGGAGGGTTATAGCGGGAATGGGTAGCCCTATGTAATATGTCAAGTTCTTAGATTCTCATATTCTCCTGCTTGTGTAGGGGTATTTTGACTAATTCCGAACCATTTTACTAGAGTAAGACTCTTATCTTCAAAGGTGAGGAACTTACTAAAACATGACACCATTTTATTTGACGTCATGGCTTGTTTTATTTTTATTTTTTAAACGTCTGAGAAATACGGAATTTGCATATAGATTGATGAATGTTGGTCTAAGTTTCTTTCATAAAAAAATTTGACGCTCTTTCGACAGAACATCAAACAACTGGTTTAACCGAGAAATGAATGTCCCGAATCGATATGCAATTAGATATTGTATTGTATTTATTGGGCGAAATGCGCATCGGTACGGCCGCGAGTGAGTGTACAGTATTTGTAACCAAATATTTCAAAACACATGACAATATTTTCAATATTGGACTTTCCCTTATTCATTTTAATGTGGTTAGCTCTTTCTCTTCATAGTCACACAAAAATTCTTTAAAAGAAGAATCTTCTTATTGTAACCATGTCATCGTGTATATTTATGTTTTACAGTACTTGTAGCTTAATATCATGTCATTACAATATTTTCAAACATACATTTCACAATATTTATAAAACATACTTTCATGTAAAAGTTTATTGTCTTCCTAGTTGTGACAGGGTCAGTTTCACATATATGATTAAATGAAATCGCTGTTCAGTAACGTGTTTATGTGAAATTCAATATTGAATATTGCACATCATTACACTACGTCATCTTCAAACACTTGTGTAAAGGCTTTAAATGTGCTATACTACGCTAAACGCATCTTATGTAAATATTTGAAAGGTTAAAAAATACTTCTGACTTACGTCAGATATGATATTGCACACGGATGCATGTAAATAACATAATTAATTCTCAAAACTATCTGAAATATAAGCTAAATCTACATAAGTAAGCATTATGATAGGATTGCCATATATGTTCGTCTATTCAACCAACCTTAACTTCAGAGAAATTACCTAATATGTACAATAATCTTGCCATATATTTCTACCGGAGAACAATTTTCACAAAATGGCGTCTTCGCTGACATCGGTACCCGGGATTTTGAGGACTTTTCGTTGATTCAGGGATCTTTAATACATATAATTGTGATATAAGTGATCAGAAACATTATGACTACCTGCGTATTGTTATTCGTTTTTGTGTTTTTCATTGCAACAAAGAGTAGTAGTCAGGTATGCAATAAATGCGGATGATTTTGCGTCAAACATGGCGTCATGATGGACTGAAAATATGGTAAGATTACAGAATACCGGATACCTTCCGCCATCTTTGAAAGCATGCGAGTTTACTTTTGGTTAGGGTTAGGGTAAGGTTTAGGGTTAGGGTAAGGTTTAGGGTTAGGTTGACGTGACACTAAACAATATGGTATCCGGTATTCTGTAAGTGTACTGAAAATTTTAATAATTTCCTTTTAATGTTCAAAATGATTGTAATAATCCATAATTCTTACAACGCGAC
>VKKT01006547.1:39454-52253 GCA_008038995.1 Haliotis laevigata | reverse complement strand
AGGGTACTGACACCTCACACGAAGACTCATGTACGATAATAGATACCATCACCCTCCATTTTCTATCATTCGCTTATAGAATAAGGCGAAAATAGGGGAAAGTGTTTTGAGTTACATTTAGTCTCATGACAGAATAACATTGTTCATATTTGCTCACAATTACATCTCTGAAGAAAATCTTCTGGGGCGTGTCAAGGCAAGCAAAGTGTTAATGAGAAGGTTCTCTCAACGACCAGTGAATCGAGCTTATAGGCAGCACGTTATGTAACTATTTTCTTGAGAACCCTACAGATCTGAAGTGAAGCAAAGGCTTTCTTGCTGATGCTCAGGACCAGTTAAATCCCACTCGAAACCGCCAATGCGTGCTTTTGAGAAAAAGTGCATTATGAAATGTAAGTTGCAGTGAATTTAATGAGACTATCACAAACGTGTCAGTGGATGTCAAGCTTTGGCACAAATACAGTAACTTAATGGCGTTGTTCAATCCTTTCATCTTCGCCATACTTACGTTTTTGACTTCACACACAGTACGAACCAAACTACGCACAGGGTACCTTGGAAAAGGTTAAACATAAAAATCTTTGAAATAGACCCTTGTACAGTGTCAGCCGTATCAAGGCTACACGACAATTGTTGTGAGAATAATGAATGCTGCTGTCATTAGTGATACTTACATAAATCATGATCATGATCATACTATAATCATGATCATACTATTATCATGATCATACTATAATCATGATCATACTATAATCGCACCACCTGTCAAAGACCAGAAGCTTCAAGAAGCAGAATATTTTGTAACAGTTAAGGCTTGACGTATGTCGTATATAGCGTGACCTAGAATCAGATGCTTAGATGTACCGTTATATTAAATATATGCAGATTGGGCATCAAAACAAGTCTGGTAACTGAGGCGATGGCTTGGAGAAGAACCACTAACGTTTAACAGCGACAACCGGCCCGATCGATAATAGAAAGTGAAAGATATAACAGGTTTCAATTTCCTCAGAGGCAAGGAATTCAAGACAATGTGACACAATGGGGTTATTCCTGCTTTAGGTCTTTCAGAAGTATCATAGAGACCGGTTGGATTTCCAACGTTAAAATTCTTCTCATGTCCACGTTTGGCGTTGCGATCGATTTTACCCCACGCAATATGAATACCAAAACCTCCCACCAGTGTTTTAAGTCGGTAACATTGTTCCAGATATCCAGCGCAAAGACTTGGCAGGAAGGGAAACACTCCCCTGAGGTTTAGCTGAACTGTATATGGGCATTACAATAGTCCCAGTTTTGTAGTCACAAATCACAGCCCGTGTACCATTTCCGTTGATATTAATCCGCCAAAAGTTCAACACTAATGAGGTATTATTCCGGCTGATATGCGGCGTTTGATTTATTGCCCGTTTGAGCCCATGTCCCTCTTACACCTCTCTTAAGGATGATGGTAGATTGATCCCTTTACTTTAAAATTGCACTACTGTCTGCTACAAACAGTTGGATCAACAATGATGTCGCCTTCAGAAGGCTGCCATTAGTGCAATAGTGAGTTTCTGTACTTGAAGCAATGACCACTCCATTGTGGTCCGACTGTAGCAATTTCCATTATACTGTCATCCAAATCTAACACAGCTATTTGTATAAGCTAAATAACAGATTAGCTCGGGGAATTCGTTTGTCCAAGATTATTCAGACATGTGCTTTCAGCCTTTGGGGATATCAGTGATCTTCATGCTGCAATAACAGAAACTAGTATATGTTGATCGCCGTCTTGTAGCTGGAATATTGCTGAGTGCGGCGTTAAACTACAAACGAGGTTGAATAATTTAAAATATCTACAAGTAAATTAGTCTGGAAAATAGCACTCAACCCTCACAGGATTTAAAAAGCATACAATGCCTCGTCTTTGTGTTTGCAAAAAACTTTGACTGTTGCTATATATAGACGTCACATGATGCATTATTCATGATCCAATAACGTAAATTACGAAACAAGTCAAGACCTATTTCACATGTCGATGGTTTTCCACGGAGATGCTTTCGATATTGGCTTCCTGTCAGTGGAACCTTTGTTACCAATTACTCTCCTGTCACTCCGTTTGTGAAGCATCCAATATCAAGGAAACGGAAAAAAGATCACATACATCACCACTTTAGCACAAAGTCGTCACATTGCATAGACCCACCCAGACGAAACTAACACTCGATATGAAACCGCATTATTCTCTACGTCCAATGTGACGGGGCGGACTATATCTGCGTCCGTCCCGTCCACTATCGGGTCAGTTCACGCTCTGACGGCTATTTCTATTAACCCCAGCCACATGATAGCTTTTTCCGGGCAAGTGTCCCCAGAGCTTAAACACTCAATCATGAGGCCAGTGACTGTTTACCCCCCTAAATCACAACATGTGTCTTCAACTTTGTCTGAGAACTAGGATCCTTTAACGTAAGGCTTCTTAGTCAAGGCGAAACGCGGAATGCAGACATCAGTTGCAAAGATTTATGTGTATATGTATGTGTTCCTGTCTAAGCTGTATTTCATCTAGCATAAGACTTCATAGGGAAGGAAAAACGTTGAATGTAGACATCAAGGATGTATGGGTATAAGTGTTAATGTCTAAGCTGCGATGGCTGCAGACAAGTTTACGTAAACTATTTTTGCTTTGCTTACACGTTAAAATATACAGGAAACCTTAATCTGGAAGTATCGTTCATTATGACGTCGTCCGGATTACAAAGTGTCCGGATAATGTTATATTTATCACAGTAAATTTGCAAATTAACCGAACAAGCAAGCCTTATATTTGTTTTTATATTGAAACAATCAATTTGTGTGGAATAGTTCGTTCATTTCATATAATAAATGATATGAAAGATGACGTTAAATGTGGTTTAATGTAGCATACAATACAAGGTGAATGCACTCCTATAGCAACGTGCGTGTGCGTGTGCGTGTGTGAGTGGCTATTTGTACTAGTAAGCACTGATTTCTTTTTATAGTAATAATCTACTGAGACACCATGTCACTGTTAAACATGCATGCATGTACCCTCTCAAACACAGTACATAGACTCTACGCACTGATTCTGTGCCAAAGTCGTATCCACATCTAATGCCTCGCGCCCAGCAACAACAAAGCAATCTTTTGATAAGACGCAAAGGATATGATACTCATGAATAATTAAATAATATCAAACAAGGGATATAAAGGTCTCCAGGAACACTTCGATTCCAGACAATGTCACCCGTATGCGTTCAATACGACCATGGTCAATCTTATTCTGACCATACCTTAGACATACGGGGATATGCTGATCGATGACAAAGACAAGTGTTCAGCGTATTTATTAAACAAACTTAACATGAAGCAAATTATACATTTAACTAAATGTGATTATGCAGTCTGTTTCTGATATTCACAAGATGAAGACGGTATCAGTGATTTCGGGATGTTTCAAATTCAAGGGCAACTGAAGGCAACGATTTCCATACATCATTCCATCCCATTGATAATCAATACGCAATTGATACTCACTGATACTCAATATGAAAACACGCTGTTTGAAACTGTTAAGCATTGTTTCTTACTCGCGCGTAATGTATGGTACTATATGTCCAATGGTCGTATTCTTCACTTTCCTTGCTTCAGGGATTACAACTGCTTTTTCATCAGTTTTCGGAGACTATGCGTTGTGCCTCACGCTTTGGGATGTCAGATTTATAAACCCAAAAAGGTTTGCGTTTCAAAATTGACAATCCAAACCATTCTAAAACCAGACAACACGACTACATCACAGTGTTTTCTTTTTCGGGGATTCTTTCCCGGCGTTACAAAAAATATAATATGATTTTAAAATCAAATCCCACAAGGGCGCTTTTGTTTTATGATGAGAAATGCGCCGGTAATATAATGTGCAATCTCCATCTAGTTCTAAAACCAAATAATGATGTTATAACTCTCGAGTGAATGATTTTTATCGAGTATTATAAAATGTTTAAATATAATTAATCACTGGCACTTAAACGAATATAATTCGGACGAAAATATGCTTTTGTGTTTCCAGATATGATGCATGTGGACATTTTGTGAAGATGGGAATAGGGGGGTTAGTTTCTGGTACACTGTGTTCCCTAAAGCTCAAATATTACTTTACCTTCTATTTATTTGTTTTGGCTCAGTCGATGTTGTTTTCGGATTGTAAACTATCTGCATTTTATCTTATCGTGTCTATGGTAGTAAGTAGAATAAACACAGTTGTAATATGGATATCGCGGTCTCCCATTGTTTCTCAAAATCATCCAAGTCATCGCTTTCAGTGAAGAGCACACTACTTACAACATATGAACATTAAAGTACCTCCGTCCTTATTCAAAGCACGATTTATCGTTGAACCCATCAACCTAAGCACGAATGATATTCAATGGTTGTTGCTTAAAATGGGTTTTAAATGTAGCATTAATAAAAGTTACCTGTGCAAGTCCTGCGATAGAGGTAAGTAGAACGCCAAAGACTGGTAGTAGTAGCAATTTGAAGGCGTCCATGGCTTGCGTGTGGTGTTATCAAATCACTCTGCCTCCATTGGCAACAGCTTCTGTCTCTCTCAACTCTGACTCGGAGTCGCTATTGATCCAGCAGCATAGGGAGGTCACATGATTTCCTGCTGGTCACATGACTTCCTGGCGGTGTACTGTCAAATGGCAATGACTTGGGATATAGTTTTATAACCATGTTGTTTCGCGTTACACGTAAATTAAAACAAAATATGAATTGTGGTTTAACTTGGCCTTCCAGATTATTTCACATTTATAGCAGTATGTGCGTGAGTGAGTGAAAGAGGATGTGTGCATGTGTGATTGAGTGAATGAAGTGTGGTTTAACTTGGCCTACCAGATTATTACGCTTTTATTGAGGTGTGTGTGAGTGAGTGAGAGATAATGTTTGCGTGTGTGCGTGAGTGAATTGTGGTTTATCCTGGCCTACCAGATTATTACGCTTTTCTTGAAGTGTGTGTGAGAGAGAGAGATAACGTGTGCATGTGTGATTGGATGTGTGCGTGAGTGAGAGATAATGTGTGCTTGTGTGCGTGAGTGTGTGATTGAGTGGGTGAAAGGTGGTTTCACTCGGCCTACCAGATTATTACCCTTTTATTGCGGTGTATGCGTGAGTGAGGGAGTGAGAGCTAATGTTTGCGTGCGTGAGAGTGAGAGCTAATGTGTGCGTGAGTGAGTGATTGAGTGGGTGAAACTCGGCCTACCAGATTATTACGCTTTTATTGAGGTGTGTGTGTGAGTGAGTGAGAGATGTTTGCGTGTGTGCGTGAGTGAATTGTGGTTTATCCTGGCCTACCAGATTATTACCCTTTTATTGAGGTGCATGAGTGAGTGAGAGATAATGTGTGCGTGAGTGTATGATTGTGTGAGTGAAATGTGGTGTAACTCGGCCTACCAGATTATTACGCTTTTATTGAGGTGTAAGCGTGAGTGAGGGAGTGAGAGATAATGTGTGCGTGAGTGTGTGATTGAGTAAGTGAAACGTGGTTAAACTCGGCCTACCAGATTATTACCCTTTTATTGCGGTGTGTGTGTGAATGAGGGAGTGAAAAAGGAGGTTTGCGTTAGCGAGCGAGTGAATGAGTGAAATGTGGTTTCACTTGGCCTTCCAGATTATTTAGCAGTGTGTGCGTGAGTGAGGGAGTGAGAGATCATATGTGCGTGTGTGCGTGAGTGAGTGAGTTAAATGTTTAACCTGACCTTCTAGATAAGTACCCTTTTATTGTTGTGTGTGCATGAGTGAGAGTGAAAAAGGCTGTGTGCGTGAGTGAGTTTACTAGTCCAGGACTATTACCGGTTTCATAGAGCGACCCCACTGAGATACCCTGCCTTAGTTTAAACACTGTCACACCACAGTAACCTGACTCAAAATGAGATCATCATCAGTCATTGTTTATCCCATGTATATGAACCCCAGACCCGAACCACAACTTACTGTTACGGCAGGGGATTGACACTGTCTCCACTCCACCAAGAAACGGTCGTGAGAAGAAGTCGCTGAGCGAATTACGAATATTTACACACATTTCTTAAGCATTGGGTACACCTCTAAATGCTTAAGTGGAATTGTAGAAAATTGGAAGAACAATCCTGACAATTTTTTGAATAGCACCATCTTTATTTTGCGAGTTTGACGTTTCGGTATAGATTGTTGTGTCATTGTCTAGCAAGGATCTGGGCCGAAGCTTCACACTCACAACATAAAGCTGTTATCCATAATTTTGTTATGCATACTAGTATGTTATGTCAACAAATTAACAACATACATTTATCAGCAGAGGGGAAGAGTATTTGATTTTTACACAATTTTGCTTCCAGTTTTATTGAATCTGGTTTTGATGAATGCACGTAGCACTGGTCTGACTGAAACCCGGATGTAGACTCACTTAGCACGTATGTCTCTAACATGTGGTCTACGGTGCTGCTTTCCATGTGGACATTATCAAGCTTGCACCGTTTATCATCAGAACACATGTCACCGTGAATCAGGAGGATCTCTCAACATGGTGCCGTTGTCACACCTCAGACAATCACGCCTTGCGCTGTTGTCATGTTTCAACACATTCTGTAGAGTCTGTCACGTTCGTTAATGTAAGGGATGGCTTTTACAATATTGATTATATTGTTATCATTAATAAGTATCTAAAATCTGAGCACCACTTGCTTTATTTCCTACCCAAACTTAACTACATTATGTGCTATAGAATTATATACTATTATGTAAAAGCAAGGTCATTTGTGACAGTTTTGATTGTGTTGTTTTGTTGAAAATCATCTTCACGAAATTCTACTTGTATTATTAAAATGTGTTTGTAAGACATAGCCACACAGTTCCCTGTTCCGTTGTGAATTGGTGCCATTGGGTAGCCTTGCGGATAAAGCCTCCGCTCGTCAAGCCGAAGATAGGGTTCGATTCCCAACATGGATACAAAGTGTGAATCACATTTCTGGTTTTCTTCTGCCGTGTTGTGCTGGGATATTGCTAAAGTCTTATTCTGTCACTCCGTTGTTAATATCAATTATAACACGCCTATGAAGTGAGTGTCTGCAGCTGAAAGGTCTGAATTATATGATCGCCGTTAATGCATGTTTAACAAATAGAAGCCGCCAAACCCTTTCCACATTCATAAGAAATCCCCCAAACAGTCGATTGTCCAATTGTGACTATAGCATATATTTGTTTCAGCAGCATTAGCTGTTTGATGTTGTTTGTAAACAAACCGAGTCTGGACAAGACAATCCAGTGATTTGCACCATTCAAGACGATGACAGAGCATGTGTTTATGAATCACTATGAAATTGTGATGGTACCTGGTGTT
The DNA here is from genome assembly GCA_008038995.1 of Haliotis laevigata. Lineage (NCBI taxonomy): Eukaryota > Metazoa > Mollusca > Gastropoda > Lepetellida > Haliotidae > Haliotis > Haliotis laevigata. Next base: position 44,878 of record VKKT01006547.1, on the reverse strand, counting down.
CGCGAAAATGTGAGCGTATCCCACCCCGCCGAGGGGCACCCGTCATAAACATATGCTACGTCTAGGCATTTGTTCACCTGAAATATTTCAGGAACGTAGGGTATAAGTCAAAACAGGGACATCATTTTTGTCACTGATGAATCAATTTTCGAAATGTCCTCCACAGATCTACCATAAAACTCCTTACTCCATTGCTTTACTGAGGGCTTGAATATTGTAACCTTGATCGAACAACTGCATGTATGACGCTCTTTGAAATCCTGATAAAAAGAGCACGCTCGATTGTACCTCAAAAGTTGTGAAATGTAAACACCNAAGGCTGGAGCTGTTGGAATATTGCTCGATGCATTAGTGTGTGTGTGAGTTTAGTTTTACGCCGCTCTTAGCGAATATTCCAGCTAAATGGCGGCGGTCTGTAAATATTCGAGTCTGGACCAGACAATCCAGTGATCAACAGCATGAAAATCGATCTATGCAACTGGGATACGATGACATGTGTCAATCAAGTCAGAGAGCCTGACCACCCGATTCCGGTATCCGCCTCTCACGACAAGCATGGGTTACTGAAGATCAATTCTAACCCGGATCTTCACGGGTGCTCAGTGCATGAAAGGAAAGTTGACTATTGGAACGTTGAAATCATCTTTTTGTCTTATAGGCTTGTGGAGAGATTTTTGTCACTCTGAATCTTTATGCATAGGTCTAAATATGAAACAGTTGAGACGGTCTAACTTGTCCCCTTAATTTCAAGTTCAGGTGGGTAAATAAGTGGAAGGGAATTTGTTATTTAATGGTTATTGAACATTAGATCATCGATGTACCGGAAGCTTAAGTTAAACTTCTTGACCAAATTATCTTGTTTTGATATTGCCAACTCAAGCAGAAATTCTAATTCATATGCATAAAGAATCAGATCCGCAAGGAGGGGAACACAATTGGTGCCAATGGGGATGCCTACGTCTTTGCGAAATGTTTTACCCAAAAATTTTACAAAGATGTTATCAATGAGAAAGTCCAGCATTTCACATATTGTTTTCTCGGAAAACTTCAAATGACATTTGCTTTCATTTCTGACAAATTGTCCTGAACCTCTGAAGATAGATATGTAGGTACATCTGTGTCCACCACGTTAATTTACAAATGCCCAATGGATCAAGAATGGAAGGGTTTCCTTAATTTTGTCATGTGGGATAGTGATAAAAAGAAGAAAGATATTTGGACAGAACGGAACTCGGTCCATTCCTGAGATTCTAAAAATGTGAGAATATCCTTTGAGTTTTTGAGAATCCACATGGAGTTAATTCCGCTTGTCTAAAATACCTTCTGTGAATGATCTCTCTCGGATTTGTATGTAGTTTTGAAATCCAGTACAAAAGAGGAATGGACATGTCTTCAGGTTCCAAAGTCAAGCCAAACATTGATAACACCGTTGCATAGTTTGGACAGATTTCTACCTCAGTTCACAGACTGGCCTTATAAGTGGCATTATCCGATATGTCACGTTTTCCAAGCTATTTGATTAAATATATATGTAATGATGTTTACATACAATGGTTATGTTATTTGAGGCCTTGTCAGTGGGAATAACTACAAACTTTTCATGCAGGGCAGCCAGATTTTTTATGACAGCTGGCTGGGACAAATTGGGTTTATTTTAATTGTTTCCTCTTTTTCAGTTTGTGCTTTCTACCAATGACAATATCACGCACTGACTTAAACCACTCTGAAGGACATTCCACAGGTTCATCTTCTCTTATGGCATATTTTTGGCATGCATCAACCAAGTCAGTGAGCCTGTCCACCCGAACCCTTTAGGCGACTCTTTCGACAAGCATGGGTTGCTGATGATCAGTTCTAACCAGATCCCTGCCTAACTGAAACCATTCTTCAAGACGTGCTTGGAACTTGTATTCCTAATCCAGATTTATAACATCATTTCTGAAATTTAAACCAAAGGGATCCAGACCAGTAGAAGACAATTATGCCAATCACTTAGGTAACACATTATGGCCTAGTTATTCCACATGAGAGGCGGAGGGTGGTTTAGTGGTTAAAGTCAACTCTTGCCATGCCGAAGACCCACCCACATGGGTACAATGCGTGAAGCACATGTCTAGTGTACACTGTCGTGATATTGCTGGAATATTTGCTAAGTGCGGCGTAAAACCACACTCAGTCTACMGCAGCGTTTGTGATAAATATTAGCAAAAGGATGAGCATCGTTTCAGTGAAATACCTTTATGCAAGAGACCTATATTATAATATCGCTTTGTGCATCTGGTGAGTGTTTGAATATGGTTTTACGCCCCAATGAGCATATTCCACCAATATCACAGCGGRGAASCCMATAAATGCGCCTGCATGTGGAGCTRCASSCACAAATTACCACAATTCCCGTGTTTAATAGGAAACTAAGTAACAATAAGATCGCAGTAAGATTGTACGGTATGGTGGAGTTTGAAGTACATTTTATAAAAAAAGGAACAAACCAAAACCCGTTTTGATTCACGAATGAAATGACATTCCAATCATAATTCTTCCAACAGGGAATACGCGGAAGAAAAACAAACTTTCAAATTAAACGTCATTGGGCAATGAGAAGTGATCAAAACAATTCATATTTTTTCCTGTGGCTCATCGTGAGGCATGATGAAGGCAAATTTGTCGGAGAACAAATTGTTCTGAAGAAATGAAGCGTTTTCGTCACATATGACATTTTGATGGATGAAAACAGAACGCTACCTTCTGCAGAAATAATACCCTCTGACTCATGACAGATGATATACCAAAGCGATAAAATCAAGTGAAAAAGACCATTAACCTTCTAGGTTCTCATAAAACTGTTATGTTTTCATTTCTTACCAAACCACATATGTTTTAAAAGCGGAGCTGAAACCTTTACGGCAGAAGAAAAGACATGCGCGAGGGAGCGCGTGAACTGGCACAACACTAGCATGCTCTCGTGCAACTTCAGCTCATTGATCAAGGGAAGGCACGAGCCTGACAGTGACATTTCGGGAAATCAATGGGCTCGAGCAATTTCTATTGAGGGAAACCTTCAAGAACTTGGTCTGTTATTGAAGGGTTGGGTCAGTTTCTATTAAACCAGCCTATAGCTTGCTCAAACTGACAGCTGCGTGCCATATTTGGTGTTATTAAGTCACCAGTGTGTTATTACATTGGCAATARATATKGAGAAAWTCGGTRTCGGGAGACAKAGTTAGGGCATTTGATGTGTGTACACTCCTTCAATTGCAATGATTACGCTTTGGGAACGTCGCAAAGTAAACTAATCAACTAGATTTGTTTGGTGAGATTGCAGGTGTCAAACAGTTTGCAGGTGTCAAATAGACTACCCATGTTACAGGTCGGGGGAAATGTCTGCTGCTTTTGATGAGGAGCATTCACTGCAGACAGAAAGTGCATTTAACGAGATTCATGTTTCTGAGTGGTGTAATTAATTATTAAGACATAGCGAAGATCACAATTCTCAGGAACTCATGCTTGTCGTAAGAGACAACTAATGGGATCGGTTGGTCAGGCTGGCTGACTTGGTTGACACTTGTCATCGGTTCCAAATTGTGAGAATCGATACTAATGGTATTGATAACTTGATTGTCTGGTCCTGACTCGATTATTTACAGACCGCTGTCATATAGCTGGAATAACAAAAAATCTTGTATTCATATAAACCAAACAGTAGAAAGGAATGTACTGGAACCATATTACTCAGCTATGAGAAGAAACGTATTTCAAAGAGTCTCATGTGACTCTTGCTGATAAATCTTTAAGCTGCGTTACAATTTTCAAGGCCTCTGAAACATGTTGTTTTCAAAATGTCTTTCCCAACTATGCTCCGGAGATCAGGGTCTCAATGAATACAAATATATTGATACTAATAAACGACTACAAATTTTCATTATTAGCAACTGACAGTAATGTGATTCCAAGGTAACAAAGCCCAGATGAACACTGACAGTGATCGCTGATTCACAAAACAACAATCCCATATGTCACGTATACCAAGCTATTTGATTAAAATATATCATGTAATGATGTTTACATATAATGGTTATGCTATTTGAGGCCTTGTCAGTTATAATACAAACATTTCATGCAGAGCAGCCAGCCTTTGGATGACCACTGGCTGGGACAGAATGGGTCTATTCCAATTCTGTTTCCTCTTTTTCAGTTTGTGCATTCGACCAATGACAAAATCACGCACTAACTTAACCCACTCTGAAAGACATTCTACAGGTTCATCTTCTCTTATGGCATATTTTTGGCATATGATTTCGCAGCATCCAAAATGAGATTACAGTTGTAGTCTCAAATGGTAGGAGGCTGTTCACGATATCTAGGTCCATATCGAAAAAGTTGACGACGGTTGCCTATGTCAACAGTGGAGGAGTCACCTGTAATTATAAGTTGTGCAGGTTGGTAGCAAAACTTTGAGTCTTGGCGGCCATATGAGGTGGAATTTACATCGTGATCTGCCAAGTCAACGTTCTGCAACACGTTCCTGTAATTGAACAACCTGGATGAAATTGTGTTTGTATAGGAAAATTGCTGGTATTTCCTGAAATCGGAAATATTTTGGCACATTATGGGAAACTGATTTTTGGTTCAGAATGTTGCTTAAATTGAAAGCATCAATTCCCTTGTTTGCAACTTTCAGATTCCGGAACATGCGGCCTTTGTCCGATTCAGGCGAGTCTGTTTCTGGCTTCGCCAAACGCTTCGAAGCAATGTCAAGAATTATGATCTCTAGACAATACTGTGGGCGTTGGTTGTCTCTTGTTCCACCCATCAGCAAAAGTTGCTGGAGTTGTTTAATTTCTTGTAATGACTGAGAGTACAATATTGTTCTCACTTTGTGCAGTCCCAATGGTTCCTGCAGAAGAGGCAACAGCTCCTCCAATGAAATTCAATATAACTTGAAGGACGATGTAACCTTATCTATGGGGCCCAGCTGAATCATTACCGACACTAGCGTGTACTGAATTGTCCTGATACACATGTATATCGATGTAATTTCGATGAACCAGGGGGTTGGGATTTTTTCAGTGAAACCTACACAACCACTGTGACGCTATGATTAAAACAGATGTTGGAATGAAGATTTATAGTGGTTGTCAATAACCGTGTTGAACCAGTCAAACCGGTGAGAGAAAGCATGAGCACTGATCCGCGCCGTCAGATCACGGTACCATCCACTCAATAAGATCAAAGAGCCTGGCTACGTATTTCATTCTAGTCAACTCGCACTCTAAACCATAGTTTTTTTGGGATGAGCTGTACCCGAGAATCACTGCAAGTTCTTCCTTCTCAGGATAGAGATCAATATCCACCACTGCAAAGGTCTCCGTTTCCTTGTTCGTTTCATTTTGTTTAAACTTCAAATAACATGTCATCCATTTGTGA
>VKKT01006547.1:0-16273 GCA_008038995.1 Haliotis laevigata | reverse complement strand
CGCTTTTGGTAATGCAGAAGGCTGCAGTGTTGGGGAGTCTACATATTCTCCGGAAAGTTCTTGGTGTGTTCGACCAGGCAGCGTTTCCCGAGAGAATTTCCATTCGCTGTCTGGGCTGCGTGTAGAACGAGGGGGCAAAGGCCCTGAACTGATTATGAGCCTTACCAGCCTTACTGTGACAGGACCACCTTCTCTGCTGCGTTTTTCACCTAACTTAAGTTCACATAAGTCAAAAGGTGATAAAGAAATGATTTCCTTTAGTCTTGGACACTAATAACAACACCCAGGTCAGCTGGGTCTTACTTCAACGAATTTCTTTTGAAAAAAGTTCCCAAAGCAAAGCGACATCATGCATTACCACTGATTTAATAAGTTACAGAATTAGTGAAAAACTTTATTTATTTTTGTTGCCTATTCATTCTTTTTCACCCTCCCGTCCGTTTGCTGGTCGATGTTGGAGATGGGAAACACATAAGTGAGTGAGTATGGTTTTACGTCGCTTTCAGCAATATTCCATCAATATCACGGCGGGGGACATCAGAAATGGGCTTCACGCATTGTACCCATATGGGGAATCGAACACGGGTCTTCGGCGTGACGAACGAACGCTTTAACCACTAGGCTATCCCACCGCCCCTGAAACACATAGGCTGTACGGGTGTCCTAAGCAATATGGCTGAACACGCCAAGGCTGTTGAACCTGTCGTACATATATTGGGCTGAATATGTCCAGTGCTTCTATCATGAAAGTACCAAAGCTGAGACCAACTGGCACTATCGAAGAATCAATGCGTAAAGTCAACTGCATCACTAGGTTGACCCGGCGTGTCTATCATATTGATCCGACTTAAGCCTCACAGGGACATACAACCAGGAAACAGCATCACCAAGGAGGCCCTGGCGAATAGTTATGAAAAGAGGATTATAAGAACATAATTTTCTCCTGATTAACCCTGCTTCCTCAGCTGTGTCTCACGATCTCGTAATGTGTTGACGATTCGTTGTTACGTCTTCATCTTACGTCTTCAGCAACCCATACTTATGTAAGCGGTAACTATCGACGTCAGGTAGTCAGGCTCGCGCTCTTGGTTGATGTACCTCAACGTATCACAGTTTTATAGATCGGTGCTCATTATGTCAATCACTGGATTGTGTCTTCATGAGCCGCTTATTTAGAGATTGCCATCATGCTGCTTGGATATTGTTGATTTAGGCTTTGAGGTCGTCATAATTAACAGGTTCAAGCTATCTTGACGTCAAATAATATAATCCACTCTGGACATAAACAAAGTTTTGTGTTACTCAGAGACGTGAGCCGGAATGAAATAGATATCCTCAAGCAATCACACGAGCCTCCTTGAACCAGTACACAGATGATGAGGATAGATGAGATGGTGATATCTGTAATGTCCATATTAAACCTTGTAATTCAAACCTGGACATCTGTCACGTTTGTCCAAATAATTTGGATGCAAAATACTTCTTAGGATTCGCTGAACCAGTCTAAAAATTAAGTGGGTGAGTGAGTATGATTTTACGCCGCTTTTAGCAATATTCCAGCAATATCATGGTGGAGGACACCAGAAATGGGCTTCACACATTGCACCAATGTGGGAAATCGAACCCGGGTCTTTGGCGTGGCGAGCGAACGCTTTAACCATTAGGCTACCCCACCACCCCTTCTAAAAACAAAGGTTCCATCGAACACTATGACTATATGGACATTGCTTTTATAGTGTATATTAGGTACATACATCAGTCAAGACCGATTCAGATCATCCATCGAATTTGAGGCTGAAGCTGCTCTCTAAACATGTATCACAATGGGGTGATTGACACACATCTTCTCGAAAACAGAACTGTGAAGAGTATAATATTATTATAAATAAATAAGTCCTGACCAGACAAGCAAGCGCCACAACAGCCCGTTTGTTGATTTTGTTGAAACTAAAACCAATGGCCATATCTGATTTCCCCATCATGTATGGTGATTGAGAGGGGACATCGCTTTTTCGCCTTTAGCAAGAGAAAACTATAAAGCGATAGCATGGTACGAGAAAGCGATAGCAATAGAGGAGAAAGCAACAGTCAATTTCGTATCGCTTTCTAGTCTCGTGCTATCTCTTTCTCGCCTCGTGTTATCGCTTTCCTGGGACGTAAGACAAAGCGATGTCCCTTCTCGGCCACCATAGTTGTCCTCGGTTCTGAAACATGAATCGCCACACATACCTCACCAGAAGCCCCGTGTAGAAATACACGATACTGATTAGTGGTCTCAAGTGTATGGACAATCTCTGTCTAATACAGCTTTGATAACATAGAGACGTCAATACCGACAGCAGCAACAGGCTGCTACTCCCCATCGACGTCTGGTTTTCATCCTGGACGTGATTGATATGAGGGAAATCAATGCGGTGATATTAGTGGTGTTTGTGGTGTAGGCAAACATGCAAATAATAAGAGATCTGGAGTCGTAGACAACCTTGAAAGTTAAATTGGACATAGCGTCATTTGGCTGTCTTACAGCTCCATCGTGAAGACATGTTAATGCTGGAGCCAGGACCAGACAAATTCGAAATAAACTACAATGACACAAAACGAAGGAGTGGTGGTTTTCAATCCAATCAAAATAAGATCTTAGTGCTCGCTACAAATATCATGGTGAGTTCTATTACCTGTGACGACAGCAACAACCTTTCATCCAAGTTCCATGGCTATCGACGAGCTCTTACGATATCGCGAAAGCAAAAGTTCAAATTTGTTTCCTTAACATGCAATCTCGAAAAGGTTAACACGGGACCTTCCGAACGACATTTACGGAATGCACGACAAATTCCGAATGCAAATCACCTTTTCCTTCCTTTAGTGAGGTAAACATGGGGAGCCAAACGGTTTCCATAGGAGGACGTTGTGCCTGGCCATTCTTGAAAGTTCTTTCGTTCAGTTATGATGGAGAACATTGTCCTTATTTCTGCAAGCGTATTTTGGAATTGAAATCGGTAGTTTGAAACTAGTACCCCAAGGCTCGAGGGAGCTGCTTTTTGATTGGCTAATATCGATTTCCTTTCAGTCGAAGTTTGCGAAAGGTCATTCTGCCATGACCGACCGTGGGTTGGTCCTTAAATGTTACAGCAGCAAGGTAACATATGTTATATTTGGGATTACACTTTCTTAGTAAAGTACAGGTTCTAGTACTTTTGGGGGTTGAGCCCCATCCGGCATTCGAACTCGGATTCAGCCACCGCGGCTTCCACCACACCCTCAGAGTCAGGCACCTAATCGCCAGTACACAAAGTCAGACGCCTAGACCGCTCAGCCACCGCGGCTTCCACCTAGACCGCTCCGCCACCGCTCAGCCACGTGGAAGCCGCGGTGGCTGAGTGGTCTAGGTGCCATTTGCATGTATAATATCTCCCATACAACCACTGATTTCAGCCACAATGGGCATTCAAACGTCAAACTCAGAGTGAGTGAGTATGGTTTTACGCAGCTTTTAGCAAAATTCCAGCGAGGGACACCAGAAATGGGCTTCACGCATTGTATCCAGGAGGCTTATCGAATTCGGCGTGACGAGCGAACGCTATAACCATCAGGCTTCCCCACCGCCCCCAAACCCAGAGAGTAATTAGTCTCGACCATCTTTGGAAACATGTTCTACTGGGCAGTGAAGTAATACGGGCAAATACGGTCCCCATCTGATCCAATAAAACTACTGAAATAATGTTATGCTGGCATTTTGAAAGTGAACAGATTACAGGTTGAAATTAACGATTTTTCCAATGCATTGATGTCGCAATCCAGTTTTCATCGTTTGTATTGTAACCTGAACGACAGCACTGTGACGCATACTAATCTTCATGATAATGCACACACTACTTCCATTGAGGTTTTCAATGTAAATAGTGTCAAGTTATTAATTTGGTTGAGTATATATAAATGTAACAGCAACAGTAACACGAACCAATTGCCTGAAACATGACTGACATTTAGTCTCTGATAACATTTTACGAATCATTGGGTTATATTTAATATTATATGAAATAAGCTAATTTAAAACAAAATATTTTCGCGTCCCTAAAACGAAGATACCCATCGATGGTGCGCCTAGTGGCTGCAAGACTTGTATGATCCCCAGGGAGTTGAAATTGATAATACAATGTGCCGTTGAGATTGGCATCCAATGATCGAGGGAAAAAAACAGCACTTTGAGCATGCACTAGTTGCGTGGATATGTGCGTTATATAAATATCATATATTAATAGCACTGACTTTCGTTTGTAATTGTCGGCATTGGAGACCAAAACATGTACCGTGACGATCCGGGTTAGAATGGGTCTTCTGTAACCCATGTCTTTCGTAAGAGGCGACTAAAGGGATCGGGTGGACAAGCTCGCGGACTTGGTTGACACATATCATCGCATCTCAAAATTACATAAATCGATGCTCATGCTGTTGATCACTGGTTTGGCTGGTCCAGCCTTGAATATTTACAGACCGCCGTCATATAGTTGTGGCGTAGGTCGATGCTCATGCTGTTGATCACTGGATTGTCTTGTTCAGATTCGATTATTTACGAACCTCCGCCATATATGCAGAAAATTGCTGAGCGCGTTGTTAAACAACAACCCAACAAAACAAACAACTAGAGACCAACATAACGCATACCGCACTAAATGGAATGCTTTGAGGGTGAGTGAGTGCTGCTTACCATTCCTTTCACAACGATGACCCTTAAATTTTAGGAAATCGGGTCTGGGCCAGATATTCATGGAGCTGATAGAGCAGTGTCCCAGCGCCTTCTGGTTACGTTCTCACAATCAGCGGGGTCATGTATCATAGCAACCGGAGCGCATTACTTCAGGAATTTGGCGCCTATTGCAATCCGGATTCCCCACTAGTCGAGACGAACAAACAAAACATAAATATTTCTCTTAACATCACCCCAGAGACTCAAAGTTTAATTACGCACCGTCTTACCTATTTTGAAATTCATTTTAAGCCATTCAAACTAAATCACCAGTGGCGTACCAGGCGCAGGTTTAATTGTCTCTCGTTAGTATTGGAGTTGACACGTCTAGTAGAATTCCTGACATGCAAGTAGACAAATGTTCCTGAAGTTCGTCCTTCGAGGCAACCTTATCGTTAGTGTGAAGCTATTCATATCAGGTCACACATGGCTCTTCCCACTGAATTGTCTAATATATTTGAACGGTCATTTCAGTCAGTCATTTAATTATATCACCATGAAGGTTACAATCGTCTTTCTTGCTGTTCTCGGAGTAGCTCTGGTGAGTTCAGTAAAGTTTTAATTAAAAGCTGAAGATTATTGTTTATTCATTTGAGAGACCGTTATTTGATCATGGGCAGTAAACCATTATAGATATATGCACATAATTATATATCATAATTTAAAGAATTAAGTGCCGCACGTTTGAATCACAGTGTCGGTAGGGACAGTGGTTAAAGCGTTCGCTCGTCACGCCGACGACCCGGGTTCGATTCCCCACATGGGTACAACGTATGAAGCCCATTTCTGGAGTCCCCGCCGTGATATTGCTGGAATATTGCTAAAAGCGGCATAAAACCAAACTCTCTCAATCACTCACAGTGTCCGTTGTATTTGCGTGGGTTCGTCTCAGAACATTATTGAGATTTAAAGGAAAGAATAGAAATTATAGAAGCTATGTCTCAGATTCGACCCCTGGAGCATGTACTGTAGACCTTACCAACGTGGCTACCTTGAATGACGGTTTAGCGTTCACATGATCAGGTCCAACAGTCAGTTCAAATGTGCCATTACTACCTCGTAATGCCGTTGGGTTGGATTTGAATTATCTCCGTTTAATTTGTGGCGTTACAGCACTTTACCCTCATGAGCTTAATGGGCTTTCTTACAATAAACCGTCCTGCAATTATTTTCTACTCAATGAGCATGCTGTTGATCACTGGATTAATATTGTCTGGTCCAGACTCGATTATTTACAGACCGCCGCCATATAGCTGGAATATTGCTGACTGGGGCGTAAAACTAAACTCACTCACTCAAATAATGGCATATTTGGCTAACTATACTAACTGATTATTACTTACTCCCTCACTAATAGGTATGGTAAAAATATAACGTATTGCAACATTAAGGTCTTCTCCGTGCGGTTACTTCATCAGTATTTATCTCCGTTTTATGATGATAATACATTTATAATATATATCTGTAGAACTTCAATGNTCCGGGTTAGAATGAATCTTCAGTAACCCATGCTTGTCGTAAGAGGCGACTAACGGGATCCGGTGGTAAGGCTCGCTGACTTGGGTGACACATGTCATCGGTTTCCAATTGTGTAGATCGATGCTCATGCTGTTGATCACCGTATTGTCTGGTCCACATTCGATTATTTACAGACCGCCGTCATATAACTGCGGCGTCAAACTAAACTCACTCACTCACTAGAACGTCAGTGTATAAGAATATCAGTCTTGACAATCCTCAGAAACGAACAAACAAAATTATATGATTGGATCACTGAAAATCAATGATGACACTAGGTGTTAGCGAATAGGGTAAGCTTGTCCTGTCCTGTGTTAAAACATTAAGGTCTCTTCAGTGAAAATCAGTTTTATCGACTTTTAGGCGCAGGATCCCTCGACTACTGTGCCCGCAGCTGCCGTGACCGGCGGAGTTGCCCCCGGGGGGTCATGCACCAAGACCACGGACTGCGGCGAGGGGTACTGCTGCGTCACAAAATTCATCGGCGGCAAGAAGCGCATGCTCTTCGACGACCTCTTCGGCAGCCACAACAGCGGCACGTGCGAGCCGGAACGCAAGGAGAATGACCATTGCCACGTGTTCATGGACCACGACATCTTCAACCCCAATCTGTTCGAGGACTACTGCCCTTGTATGACCGGTCTGGAGTGCCGGGGCGAGACGGTTGACGAGACGGGGGGTACTATCACGCACCACAACCCCAAGTGTCAACCCAAGTCTGGAAGCAGCGCCAACTAATCTTCCTATATTATTCAAGATACCCGGAGGTAACCCGATGTCATCCCATGCAATACTCGAAGTTACCCATTACTTGTCATTGCAATAAAAATGTGGACAAATTGTATTTGATTTGTGCGGTAGTCTGGCCATGTTCCACTATTCACATTCCATATGGTTAATGTGTATAAAATTCCTTCTTGATGCCTCTCAAAGAAGGAATGCATTTTGTCTCAATAATATGAGTTTGTTTGACGCAGCATTCAGAATGTTAGAGTTGTAAACAATCGGTCTGTAAATAATTTGGACCAGACAATCTAGTGAATGACACCAATAGCAAACTCTGCTTGTCGTAAGCGGCGAACAGTGCGACTGGGTAGTCACCCTCAGAGGCTAAAGAAAGTGGTGCGATGGAGTAGCCTAGTGGTTAAAGCGTTCGCTCGTCCGAAGACCCGGGTTCGATTCCCCGCATGGGTACAATGTGTGAAGCCCATTTCTGGTGTTCCCTGCCGTGATATTGCTGGAATATTACTAAAAGCGGCGTAAAACCATACTCACTCAAGTGCGCTGCAGCCTACGGGACTGAAACTACTCGTTCACACAAGTCATAAGATTAATAACTTAACTAATGAATATTGAAATACCATACTTAACATTGCCCCCAAATAGCTTATGAAATTATTGAAACTAAGTTGTCTTTATTTACACAGTCCTGAGCGTCATTTGGAAACCATTTTACAATGCAGCTCAGTCTGAATTAAACATGGACCAGAAGCTCGTGCACGGCAAGTGTAGCCTGATTGGTTAAACCCTTAATCATGTGACCTTGCTGACGAACACGTGAAATATTCAACACCTGGGATAGGATCTCAGCTTTAAAGAAGTCTTTATTTTTTTTAAACACGAATCTGAGACATGCCAGGAACGAAGACGTCATTGAGGGGCACTTAATACTCTTACTTGTCTGTATATGCGGTTGTGTCTTCACAGTATAATTCTCTTTGCCAATTTTACAATTTTCTTTTACTTCAATTTCTCACACTTTTTATGTACGGGCACATGGAAATGTATGGAATCCTAGAAGGGACATTGTCACGTTGTCGAATTGTCGCCCTTACAAAAATAAACAAAAATAAACAAAACGTGGCAAAATTAACCAAAGTGCAACAATGCGACAACGTGAATTTTTTGGCCGTTTGTCGCATTGTGAATAATACCATTGTACTCTATCAAAGGGCGACAGTTTTCCAAGTCACAATATGTTGCGTTGTCGCATTGTCGCACACAACAGTGTTACAACGCGACAATGTCCATTCTAGGATTCGTTAGAACTGATATGATTACGTCTGCTATTCAGATCAGATGGTTTCTTATGATCGCTATAATGAGACGGTATAATTAGATGGTGGTGCACTAGGTCGTAAGGCTGCGAGCCAAATTCAGAATTTGCATGTTGCATTCATCGTCACTAACGTCGGGTAAATTGGCTTCTTTCTTTTAACAGACATTCGTGAATTTTACAAGACAAGCTTCTGTTTATTCGACCAATGTCATCTTGACACGAGTTGTTCCATTTATCTCTAAAAACAACATCGTGTTGATCCAGAGTGGTTGGATGATTTTTGACAGTGATGTACACGGTTGTCGATGTCGTTCCGGCATGTACAGTGGAGGATAGGTAGATGTTTTGTTTAAAGAAAGTCATTCACATTACAAAACCTTTTCATTGACGCAAACGTACAAAGCAGCATGAATAAACAATACGGAGCAGGCATGCTAAAGAATTGCTGCTGACAATGCAATAAGTTTCAGTGCTATACCACCCACTCAGTCCTCGCTATAACGCCTACTCCTGCATTAACGCATTGTCATTTCACTTCTATGTAAAACGTCCCTTGGGTTCTTTCTAATTCATGAACATATCTTCTTTACACTTGTCTTTATCAATGCCAATGATTTGCTGTTCGACACTCCACAATACATCAGGTAATATGTCCTCATGTTATTATGTTTTGTTTGTTTGTTTAAAACATTCAGCAATATTCCAGACTGGATTATTTACAGACCGCCGCCATATTGCTGGAATATTGCTGAGTGCGGCGTTAAATAAACACACAAAAGCATTCACTCACTAATTTATTATAATCCTCATAATCTTCGGAATATAAGCCTCCATGGATACAAGTACTGATAATTAACGGTATTCTATATTACAACTAAATAACGGGATAGGTTAACTTAGATTGAGTTTAGGTTTACTCCGCTTTTAAGCAATATTCCCACAATATCACGGCGGGGGACACCAGAAATGGGTTTCACACATTGCACCCATTTGAGGAATCGAACCCGGGTCCTCGGCGTGACGAGCGAGCACTTTACCACTAGGCTACCCTATCGCCCCTGTTAACTTAGAAAGCAAATTTAAGATTAATCCAGTGAGACCTCAACAGCTGCTCATGTTGATGTCAAATATTGTCATGGTAACCAATGTAAGTATTCTAACAATCACAAAAACAACCTGTTCTGAAAGTCTGCAATGAATACAAAATACAAGCACAGCAGTGTTTAAAACATGAACATATCTTGAGGAGTGAAGAAAAAACAATTCATTACTTTCACCATGGTAACGCTCGACATACGTTACCATGTTTTGCATTCTATTTGTTGTGTTATTGATTCGTCCAACATTGTGAACTGTGGTTGCTTATTTGTAATATGTTGCTGTATGTATTGTGTATGCCCAGGGTGAAGCTGTGTCGGTTCCATGATTATCTCCTGGTCTTGTAGCAAGAGAGGCGGTTTAGGATCAGAGATAAGGCTTATCGGCTTATCTCGACGTGGATTGTCCCATCTGTTCCCATGCACTCGCCGTCAAACCTAAACACGCATATTCTGAAAAGAAAAGTTATTCCAGTTGTGAAAATGTTGGGTTTTATTATTTTATCTTGCTTTATGCCACATTTGGTATCATTACGGATAGTTATATATGATGGGCTTCAAAGAAAGGGACTGTACCAGTGAAGAGAAACATGCATTGAATACGCATTGTCATTTTCAAAAGGGGGTTCGATCCCCCTGAACCCCCATGGATCCGCCAATTACACGGATAAAGTAACGATGGTGGTGTGTTGCTGAGTAGGGTTCAGGTGCAGCCGTTTGGTAGGGTAAGGATTCATTCCTGAGGGAGTTGTTACGAAACATGGTGACATGGGTACACTTACGTATCTATTGTTCAGGACAATTCTTCAAAAACGAAAGCAAATACCGTGAGAAGATTATTGAACAAACAATAAGTGGAAGATTGGACTTTGAGTATGATTTTTGCCGCTTTTAGGAACATTCCAGAAATATCACAGCAAGGGACACCAGAAATGGGCTTCATACATTGTACCCATGTGGGGCATCGAACTCGCTTCTTCGACGTGACGAACGAAAGCTTTAACCACTAGGCTACCCCACAGCCCCGAGACAAGAGGGTCCGCCTCACCTGTTTCATATTCAGATCTGTGCACCTGTCCTACTCCTGTGTACCGGAGTTATGATGATGTAGTCGTATGTGTCGAGTTGTCTCCCTTCGTAGACAGGATTCGCTTAACTTGGGCTATGTTCCATCGGCGCACTCAGCGGCGTAGTTATATGTGTCGACTTGTGTCATTCCGCTCCAAGGATTCGCATGGCGTGGGTTTCAATCCCAAAAAGGCTCTCTCAATGAATACTGATTAGTCAAAACAATGTCCACAGACTCCATAAAATGTACGACTTTTGCCCCACCTCTCGCACACGCACGCGCATACACATACACATACTTCGACGAAACTGAAAAATCGTCAGCATCGCCTTAATCATCAACACTCACTCTGTGCTACATCTAAACTATGTGGTGTCATATTGGTCCTTCGTTGTTGAACACCACCTTGCAATACAATGTACGTACATCTGCGCGATCTTCCATGTTGCTGTATTTAGATCGTAGAAAATACTCTGAAACAGAAACTGAATAATAGAAAAGTGATACCCAATCCTTCAACAAGCAGATGTTCCTTGCTACACTTTTGGTTTTAGTCCAAGCGATTCCATCTGCACTAAAGAAGTCCTCTGGAATGAGAGAGTTTAGTTTTACTCCACTTCTAGCACTACTCCAGCACCAAAGCGGAGGATGACACAAGAGACCGACCCATTGCACCCATGTGGGGAATCGAACCAGGGTTCTGGGGGGTGACGCTTCAACCACTAAGCTACCTTACCACCTTGAATGTCCCGGAGAACCTTAAACATCTCATATCAGAATACAGTGGAGTGTACCAATATCTGCTTACTCAGTGCATTTTGCAAAAAGGACTTAATTGGGGATTGTTTGGTCACTATGGTTTGTGGTAATATGCAGAGTACCAATGTCTGCGTACTCAATGCATGTAGCAAAACGGACTTAACTGTGGATCGGTTGGTCACTATGACGTGTGGTAATATGGAGTCTACCAATGCCTGCGTACTCAATGCGTTTCGTGACAAGGATTTAATTGTGGATCGGTTGGTCACTGTTCTTTGTGGTAATATGGAGTCTACCAATGTCTGCGTACTCAGTACGTGTAGCAAAAAAGGCTTAATTGTGGATCGGTTGGTCACTGTGGTTTGTGGCAATATAGAGTCTACCAACGTCTGCGTACTCAATGCATGTTGTGACAAGGACTTAATTGTGGATCGGTTGGTTACTGTGGTTTGTGTCAATATGGAATCTACCAATGTCTGCATACTCAATGCATTTTGTGACAAGGACTTAATTGTGGATCGGTTGGTCACTGTGGTTTGTGGTAATATGGACTCTACCAATGCCTGCGTACTCAATGCATTTTGTGACAAGGGCTTAATTGCGGATCGGTTGGTCACTGTGGTTTGTGGTAATATGGACTCTACCAATGTCTGCATACTCAGTACGTGTAGCAAAAAGGGCTTAATTGTGGATCGGTTGGTCACTGTGATTTGTGGCAATATAGTGTGTTCCAATGTCTGCCTACTCAATGCATTTTTGTGAAATAGGACACAATTTTGGGTTTTTTAGTCACTGTGGTTTGTGGCAAAATGGAGTCTACCAATGTCTGCGTACTCAATGCATTTTGTGACAAGGACTTAATTGTGGATTGGTTGGTCACTGTGGTTTGTGGTAATATGGAGAGTACCAATATCTGCGTATTCAATGCGTGTTGCAAAAGGGACTTAATTGTGGATCGGTTGGTGACTATGGATTGTGGTTTTTTACTGTCTGTTTTAATATATATGAAGGCTCTGATCGCTGCTTATGTCGTCAACATATGCACAGTGTATGTTCTTGACTATTTCAGGCTCAGTGTCCACACATCGCTTATATCTAGTTTTCGATTTTCTCAGATCCCAACTGACCATTCTTCTTTTGCCGACGGAAGAGTAGTTTTACTTCTCTGTTAATTATGTTCTTGTTCTCGCCCAGACACCAAGCGATTGCTTCCAAAAGAAATATTTAACTATGTCTTTACTTTCAATTCCTCACCTTGTAAAAATTTATTGAATTCCCAACATTGTATGAAATATCTTTAGGGAAAATAGTTAAGAAAAAGGACATCCGTCTCTTCTAATAATTACAATTCATTTGCGTTAAACTTCCGCAATAAATGTACAAATATAAACCGCAGCAAAACACTTGATGAAATTGAATTGCTGGAAAATGCATGTTTAACATGTACTTGAACACAGTGACTGTTTTTGTTTGAAATACATATATGCTTCATATTTAACATTTACACTTTTGAGCGGATGTGCTGGTAGGGGCCCAAATGCACTGCCTATAATGCTGGTGAGTGAGTGGGTGGGTGGGTGTAGTTTTACGCTGGGTTTGGCAATATCACGGCCGGGAACACCAGAAATGGTCTTCACACATTGTACCCAGGTGGGGAATCGAACCTGAGTCCTCGGCGTGGTTTAACTCCTAATGCTGTTAAGGTCATACAGCTTAAACATAGCTGAACTCCCCGCTTAAAGAGACACAGTGGAATTTCTTTAGACAATGAAGACTGCATCTATACAGATACACATGTATATACAATAAGGTTTCTCAGACTGAATGTGTTCTCTGTGGAGTTGTGGCAGGTGGTGCCTACTGTAATTTCCTGACTGGTTAAAGAACGCCGAACAAGAATGATTGATGAAATTCAGAATTTGAATTTTTCTTCAGCAACCCATGCTGGTCGTAAGAGGCGACTGACGGGATTAGATGAAATGGCTTGCTGGCGTGGTGGGTGCTTATGATCGTATCACTTTTACATACATCGATGCTCATGATGTCAATCACTTGGTCCAGACTACATTATTCACGGACCACCATCATACGGCATGAATATTGCTGAGTGCGGCGTTAAATAACAAACAATCATTACATGATGGATACCTTCGCAAACACCTGGTGTCATCACTGATTGGCTGAAATCCATTCATGTAATTTTAACAGCTGTCCTGAATTAAATAATATACAGTAACGTTTCAGCTAACAAAAGAAAAACAGCCTAAAACCATTTGGTGAGATTCGTAATGGATGTTGGAAATTCCTAGCATCACAGGCGGGATTCGAACGGACTGGAGTTGGTGTGAAGACGATTCTATTCGAGTTGATGCACCCTTACCTAGTGGAGGACGTGAGCTCTACTTACTAAACAGTGTAAACTGTCAAGTTTTCAGAACAATAAATTTGGGAAGTGATACAATTTGTAAAACGGAAGCTGTGAATCCAACTATCAATAATTAGTATTGATTTGAGATCATGGCTTTTCCATTGAGGCTTCAGAGTAGATTATCGTTTTCATGATAAACAGAATGCAGGTGTTGAAACAGGTAATGCAGGTAATCGCAGCGGTACAATGTGACAATGAGTTATGTCCTTTCTGCTGTCTCCTTTCCCGTCGTGGTACCGGGTCCAGAGCACTGATCACAAATCATGTGCAATTAAGCAACGCTGATCGCGTAGAGTCGGTGGATGGGTGACATTTCGGCGATATGACGCTTGTGGGATTATGAGGCTTTGATCATGTCTCACACGGAAACCCTTGTAATATGTGTCTTCTTAATTAAGAACCTTTTTCTCAACTACCCGATAGGATGAGATGACAGGTATTATTCCAGCGTCTTATAGGGCTACGTGGGCTTCACAATTAACAGGGAGCTGAGAATGAAGTTCGAGTGCATCCAGATCCCTCAGGATGAGTGAGTGAGTACGGTTTTACGCAGCTTTTAGCAATATTCCAGCAATGTCAGGGCAGGGGATACAAGAAATGGGCTTCACACATAGTACATGTACCCATGACGGGAATCGAACCCAGGTCTTCGGTTTGACGATCGAACGCTTTAACTACTAGGCTAACCCATCGCCCGTGTGGAGTATGAAGTGAAAAGGGGTAAGATGTCGCCTTCACGATTTTTGCACTTTTAGAGCCACGAAAATGCGTGCGTGCGTGCGTGCGTGCGCGCGTGTCCTGACCGGGATTTTATAGTGGTATCCCACCGTAAATTGACGGTCAGTGGACGTACGTTCTCGGTACATAACTAACAGCTCACAGAACGGTGACAATACAAAACGCGCTTTTTGTTTGAGATCGCTTTGATTTGGAGGTACTTAACCTTTGATGAAGTGTATGTAATCATAACTCCTTCCCGTAGCATAAACTACAATAATAACCAATCCTGATGAAATACAAACGAGTATCGTAAAAGAGAAATAATCGATATCTCAGCAAACATAACAGGAAGAATTGATTGAGATCAATAGATTTATTATCAACCGCAGCCCATATTCATTGTACAAAATCCCAGGAGCCACCCAGGAGCAATGGAAATCATTACTTTATTCAGAATATTGCCCTGTGTTTCCACCCAACAAGTTACAAAAACAACCTCCGGACATTAGGACAAATAATTTGTCCACGTGAAGTCGATTGTCGACATCGTTGTTTGTTCGTTGTCGTTTTAGGTCATCGGCGTCTGAGTCCCACCGTTGGTATTGGTCATCGTCGAAGGCATCATGGTCGTCATGGGCATCATCGTTGTAGGCATCGTCGTCATGGGCATCATCGTTGTAGGCATCGTCGTCATAGGCATCATCGTTGCAGGCATCATTGTCGTAGCCATCGTCGCAGCTCGACAACGTGGGTTGCTGTAAGTATGCATGCCGTTGGCATGATGCTCTTTTTCGCCATGACACTCCAGGCCTCTCATGCAGGGGCAGTGCCACTCGTGGAGGTTGGGGTGGAAGGGGTTGTGCACCATGGGGGGTTCGCAGAACTCCTTCTCTTGCCCCCGAGGATAGCACATCCCCTTCACGTGGACGGCGTCGAAGTCGAAGATGAAGCGTTTGTGGAAGACAGGGTGCAGACAGCATTCGTCAGTGCCACACTCACTATCTGACTTGCACATCTGGTCAGCCTGAGAATATATAGAAACATGCATATTCTTTCATGTAACATATTAACACTGAATAATCTACCATGCCGTTTATAAAAAAGGCAGAACGCGTCACACATATACTTTTATTGTGTTACGCTTTCTAAAAAAAGTATAAATACTCAGTTGGTCACGTTTATCATTACATTAGATGTTCTGGAATTTTCGCAAATTGCTCTTATCTAGTAACCAAACAAAAGCGAAAAACACCAATGCCATTATCATGTAATATACAAAGTCTGCATGAAGGAGTACCCTCTAGAATTTCCAAAGAGACAGCGGGAAAATGGCAAAATAGTTTGAATAACCCCAAGAACCCTAAGACATCTCTGCTGAAAGCGCTGCCGGTATTACGGATCAGTATAAGCGTGTGTTAATGATTAACTATCATATACTGTTGAAACAAGGTGTTAAGTCTATCTTATTCTACCATTTTCGTCAGATTTTAGCCAACATTAATAAAGCAAATTGTATTAATGGGTTAAAATGGGAGTTTTCATCTGAACAGTGATAAAAGACTTAATTTCCAACATGTCGACGTCTAGATGATCCGAACAAGTATCAAAAGTCATGTAAGAAAATATTCAATATTATATTCGATTCGTACTTACCGCAGCCGCATAGGCCAGGCACATTGCGAACAGGGCGATCTTGAACATCTTGTAGAGTCTTCAGGTGTGTCGGTGCTGTTGGTGATGACCCGATGTGTCGTGGGTTCTTTATACCCATGGCCAGGGGATGTTACTCAATGCATGGCACCACCACGACTCTTCAAGGATTCCATGATTGGTCACGTTTCACCTTTGGCCCCGAGATACGGCATGGCGATGACCA
>VKKT01006541.1:20666-31191 GCA_008038995.1 Haliotis laevigata | reverse complement strand
CAAGGCAGCACTCAACAAATCTGTGACACCACTTCTTATCCCATACTCTGATTACAAAGCCATCATTAGAACCTACATCCGTGATCTGATGCAGGAGAAGTGGGACACTCAAGTAGGTATTAATAAGTTACATGAAATAAAACCCTTGGTTACACCTACTTGGGTTGTCAGTCAAGATTTGAAGAGGTCATCATGCGACGGTGTCGTATTGGCCACACAAGATATACGCATGAATACCTATTCATAGGTTAGGATCCTCCGTTTGCATCCCTTGACTGTGTTGAATATTCCATCACAAAGGATAACTATTTTAAATCACGAACTTTGATGGATCTTTTAAATATTAGTATCAGTTCTCATTTAAATATTGCATTTTTAAAAGAATTAGATTTATCATATGATTTGTAAATAGTTACTAATTTAAACGTCCAATCATAAAATATGTAACTCAAATTGTTAGTGGCTGTACCCTTTAAGGGGGTTAAGGTATCGTAAAATTATTGTCCTCCTGAGAGGGTACGTAAGTCCCAAAACATTTGATCTAAATTTAAGTCTACCAGGTTTTAAACTGTAGTATTTTTGTCATTTTAATGTAAGGCTAAATCTCAGCATCAACGCCAATGACTGAAGGGATGGTGTAAATCCAGCTAGGGTCCATGCAGGTAGCAAAGGCACTGTAAGTCCACATGTTCCCTAGTATGGTGATCTACCTTCAGTTGTTGGCGATTACTGGCCTATTTTTACATTGAATATTGTCAAAAAAAAGTTTTCTACTGTTAAAGATATATGCAAGCTAGTTTTAACTCATTTTGTGATAATCTTGTGATTTTACTGTCCTTCGTTGACAGGGTTTTATATATTATCTATATGTATTATAAATTTAGAACTAGTTTTAGTTACGATACGATTGAAATATTGCCGATGTGACTTTAAATTTTAACTCCCTCACTCACTAAGCCTATAAATAAACACATAAGAGCAGTGACACAATGTGAGTGAGAGAGTGAGTATGGTTTACATGCCGATTTTAGCAATATTCAAGCGGGGAGACATGGGCTTCACACATTCGAACCCGGGTCTTGGACGTGATGAACGAACGCTTGAACCACGAGGCTACCTCACCGCCCCTACATAATGTAATTTGGCGTGGGAAACCGACACATACAGGTCTGAGAACAGTGCATGTCAGCAATATTCCAGCACGGCAAATGTCACAATTTGTAATAGTTAGAGGGGGGCTTTTGGGTAGTTGTGTAGAAAATTCTATAGACATTTATAAGTATAAGGCAATATTGAGATAGGGACAGTGACATACATCGACTAGTGCGCTTGTGCAATGTGGGAAAACATTGTTTCTTTAAGTCAGTATGTAAGAGAGGTAACCACATGGAAAATAACATGGTTGAATATTTAAAGCAAGAATGGTTTGATAAACATAGAGACAATGGACACAGTTTTACAAATATTTAAGAACGTTTAATGCGATCTGAAATTTTGAATGTTATAAAATAACCGACAATGTTCCACTACCTTAAAAGTGCAAAGAGTCACACAGATAAGGAGCATCGGACATAATCCGGACCAGTATCTCTTCTTGTGTCGGTGAGTGAGTGAGTTTAGTTTAATTTAGTTTAGGTTTACGCCTCTTTTAGCAATATTCCACCAATATCACGGCCGGGGACACCAACAAATAGGCTTCACACATTGTACCTATGCAGGGAATCGAATGCGGGTCTTCGGCATTAAGAGCCAACGCTTTAACTAGGGTACCCCACCGGGAAGTTAGAATTAAGCAAACAGATCCAAGATGCAAGATTTTCATCTGTATTTACGGTAATGATTATATTGATGAAATCACAAATACCATGTATGCATTACTGGCATACAAGCAACATATTCTTACTGAAGTTCACGCACAAGCACGTTCGTTATCAATACCTTTTTCAAAATCTATTATAAAATTCACAAGCAATTATGTGGCTGTCAAAATTGATTGTTTATTCACGAAGGAAAGAACCGTTACTATATCGAGCTGTATACTTTTGAATACATAAAAGTTTATTTGGCAAATAAAAATGTCATTCTTGTGACATCCCTACTGTTCTTCTGCTGCACATACAGTATGCCAATTCTGTAACTTGATAACGTTTGGAGAAAGTATTGAAATGGATACTCGGGTAATGTAGTAGTCAGTGAGTGAGTGAGTTTAGTTTTACGCTGTTTTTAACTATATTCCAGCAATATCACGACGGAGACAACAGAAATGATATTCACACATTATACCAATGTTTGGAATCGAAAACGGGTCTTCGGCGTGACGAGTGAACGCTTTAACCACTAGGCTACCCCACTGCCTCTATAACGTATTAGTGAGACTCTGTCTGGTATACTTTATTCAACCATATGAAAACTGTTGACGTACATTCTTGTACGCTGTATACTTGTATCGTATGTATACTATAATATGTATCGTAATATGTATTAATGCTGTATGTATCGTGTCAGACGAATCTATGTCACGTTCTCCGCATACAGGTATTTCTACTACTGATTGTAAACATGCTCTAATGATTGATTGTGAATGCATGTATTTCTATTGTTGACTGATTATTTATAAATGACACATGGCTGATAAACGAACTGATTTATTCATTCAGGTCTTGTGTTTTTTGTGGGTGGAGTGGTTGAACCACTGCCAAAGTAGATTCCCCAACCTTCGTGGTATTTGCTCTAGAGAGCAATCGCCATTATTTGATACATTGTATTTAGAACGCCCACTGTCAAAAACAGTTTAAGTATACAAAGCAAATTTAGAAATGGACGCAATAGGTATAACGGTACAGATAGTACGACACATACTCTTCCAATAAAAACCCACACTCGGCGAAAATGAGCAATTCAAGCCTGCCAACCCATTCATACGTCAACGTAACGGTTGAAATCTCTCCCAAGTTAAGATAGTCCAATTCACACTTCAACAAATTAAGATAGATATTTCTTTTGAAGGCATTTCTATTTCACCATTAATTCAAGTCCTGTGTTGTTCTCTTTGTGTGTGGAGTGGTTGTACCACTGCCAGAGTTGATTCCCCAACCTTCGTGGTATTCTAGAGATAGTTACTCTTTAGCCTGGAAATAAGCAATTGCCATTATTTGATATTGAGAACGCCCACTGTCATACTTCAACATACAAAACAAATTTAGAAATGGACACAGTAGGTATAACGGTACAGATAGTACGACACATTCTCTTCCATCAAAAACCCTCACTCGGCGAAAATGAGCAATTCAAACCTACCAACCCATTCATACGTCAACATATCGATTGAAATCTCTCACGTGTATCCAAAGATAAGATAGTCCAATTTATACTTCAACAAATGTAGATACGTATTTCTTATTTTCTAGGGTAAGTCACATGGAAAGCGGGACACGCTGTGCGACACACGGCCGGTCATGAGAGAAATTACGCGAGAAAGCTATTCCCTCATCCTGTCGTGAATGCATCAAACATACGATCGGGCATGACGTTGTTTGATGACGGTGTAGATACTCCACGGCGTAGACAACGCAGATCACAAATAAAGTTTCCAACAAAATGGAGTCAGATAATCCCTCCACGAATAGTTCCTATGGCCAAGATAACGACACGGGGTTGTTTCCCTTCCTAAAAACATACGCGAAATAACACGCTCTCACACTTTTTTAAAAAAAGCTTTCTTTCAAAACATACAATTGGGCGCAATTTTAAGTATATTTCACGGATGACTAGCCATGATAGGACTCTCTATCCCAGTTTGAGCTGTATGGTGCACTAAACTGTCGTAGCATCACACTGATGTACACTTGCAGAAAACAATATAGAAGTTCAACAAATATATATTTTTTTCTGAAATTATTTTCAAATGCAACTTAAAACAGTTTGCACAATTTGAATATTTATGTGTTTATTGGAAACATGAAACAGTGTTTTTTGTGAATGTGAGCAGCGCACAATGATTGTTGTGATATCAGGTGCACATAAAATACTTGTTTGACCAAAACAACGCGTACACAATGTCACAGCGTGCTGAAACTCAATGTCTACGTGAGCATGGGGTGTTGCTAACAGTAAAGGCTCAAAACAACGTTGCTACACACTTTAGTTTTCGTCAAAATGCAACGTCATTTATAGTGAGTGAGTGTAGTTTTACGCCACTTTTAACAATATTCCAGCAACAACATGGCGGGGGACACCAGAAATGGGCCTCACACATTGTACCCATGTAGGGAATCGAACCCGGGTCTTCAGCGTTACGAGCCAACGCTTTAACCACAAGGCTACGCAACGCCCCTGTCATCTTATTTAAGTATATTTAACGCAATTGTAAGTGCTGGTTGTATGCTTATTTGGTCGGTGGTATATTCCAGCTATATTCAAGCGGTCTGTAAATAATCGAGTCTAGACCAGACAATCCAGTGATCAACTGCATGAGCATAGATCTACGCGTGTGGGATACGATGACATGTGTCAACCAAGTCAGTGAGCCTGACCACCCCCACAGTCACCTCTTACGACAAGCATAAGTTGCCAAAGACCAATTCTAAGATATTCACAGGTTAAGGCTGTAAAAGCAAGGGTATGGGAGCCTTTTTCCAAATTCTAGATATTCTAGAGTTTTTGGAGTTAGGTGTAGGGACGTTTCTTCCTCGGGATGGATGTATAAAATTAGCAGACCACGCTTAACGCCTGCGACTGAACACTGACCCTCCTTCTTAGTGGATCCAGTCGGGAAACCGTCATTAAAGACATCCCTCATCTCGTCTCTTCTCTTCTTGACTGTCTTATATCTTGGGTGAACACATGTACATATTGGAGACAATTAAGCCAAATGGAATAACCAGCCCTTTCTGTTTACTAAAAACCTAAAAAATAAAAAAAAATGTTGAGGTTGTTTATAGTTTATTATCTGAATCTAATCTGAATACGATAGTGTGAAATGAATGCAAACTATTGTCAAAGTTGTAAACAAAATTTACAATTTGGTGAGTTAACACTATCATAGCGAGACAACAGCCTGTACACTTAATGGAATAGTTGTATGAGAGTGCCAAATACTTTGGTCTGCTTCAATACTACTGTTAAATATACGCACACGAAAGTGTTTCATCATGTTCATCATTTATTATCTTTGCTGTCTTTGGTATTAACATACATCTGGTAATAGTTTGCTTTTAGTTTCTGACTACTTTCAAAATTGACAAATATATGAAATAAGTTCATATCTATTTCTATTTACAGACCTCCGCCATATCGCTGGAATATTGCTGAAAGCGGTGTAAAATTAAACTCACTCACTCACTCATATATATTTCCTGGTACAGGCAACCATTTTGTTGATTTCGATTTTCCGCGGAAACAGATTCCATTAAGCTTGAAACGCAAATCGGCCGTGAAAATGATTTCCACATGACAAATCATCTTTAGAGAATGGTTTCATTTTGTTATTTTCTGCAACGGAATCAAAAGAACTCTTGACATCATTTATGCTCAAATTCTTTATTGATGTGCAAGTGCTTTTACAGGTACCAAAATCTGGGCAACCGAATGTAGTAAAATTTATCACATATGTTGTAAATGTTAGTAAATATCCATTTATAGAAATACAAAAGAAGATATAAGTAAAACACTTTTGTATCAAAAGAGCAAGTGGCATATTAGAACAAACAAGAGTAGAGACGTTTTATTGTTATACTGTAAGTTATCTCCCTTTACATGCTGAACTACTTTTGTTCTGATTGCAATGACCCATTTGTGATAGTTCTATGAAAGTATGCCGGGAGATGGGATTCTAGGATAATTGTAGGTGAAATAAATGTATTGTTTATACTGTCTACAAACGTCTGTAAAAATATGTTTATAAAATAAAATATATCACTAATAGAGCGTGTTTTGTAACAGTATTGAAAGTGCAATTGGTATTTCAACAGAATTTATAAAATACGGCATGTAACGACACTGGAACCCAATCAATAGTGAAACTTACAAACATAGACCAAGTTAACAAATGATGCCTAAAGATGCCTGTCTGTTTGAAATAAAATTTGGAATAGTTGCCTTATTGCCTTCCGGTTAACTGAAATGTGGACAAGTGGATTATTGTATAGAAACCACAAGCATTTATTAAGAACACTTGTTTTTTAGCATTTGATATTCTGTCTGTCAGCTCCTGAAATGTTTGCGATTTTAAACCCTGAAAATCTACTCTCAGTTTTCTTGTACATTCCATGGTGTGACATTACGTACAAACCCTTTGGTGTATTTCAAGTCCATACTAGCTGCTAGTTTCATTTGCCTGAATGCGGCTGTCACGTTTCCTGTTCAGTCACTGGAGAAATTATCATATGATTTTCCACTATTACAGTTTTCTTGTTTTACTTTACAGGTCAGCCAAAATATGTTATAATGTTACGAGTGTAAACTTGATCAGTAAAGCGTTGTTTCAAAGTAGAAACAGAAAAACATAATAAAATAATAAGAATAAGAGCTTCCTATCTACTTTAAAGGAAACATTGGTAACATGTGAACGTTCTCTTTATAGCATGGTCATCATACAACATAATACCAAAGACATTATTGAATATCATATGGCTTGTTAGTGGTTTGGTTATCCCAGTTTGTCATGAGTGATTAAGATATTACCTCAAACTGACTGCATATGTTCAAACAAACTTATAGTCTCATTGTAACATAATTTGGTTGTATAAAAACGTCCAATCTCCAATGGTACATGTCGAAACATCAAAGTCCATGTTATGTATGTTTAACAGACAAGTATATATTGCAAGGTTTTCGAGACGACTGATCTAAAACTCATTATGAAGAATATACAGCATGTATTAAGTGATTTTGATTCCCTCCAAGGTTTGGTGTAGTGAAATCTTACTCATGCTTTATGCCAGTTTTATCGATTATAAAATCAGAATATTCCAGAGATCATTTAAATTATTCTTGTTGTCATATAATATGGTTCAATACATACAGGAACATTCTAAATATAGTTTTAATAATACTGTCTAGTTTCTGTTTGAAAACAACAACAACAACTTCTAACACGCACATCAATACATTAATAGAACAGTAACATCTAATAAACAAATTGTTTCCAGTTAACAGTTTGTATACCATAAGATCAAAGTTACCATAATGTTGCACTCAGTTCTCTCTGTTTAACGTCTCTCACTCACATCAAGTCCTAAAACAATAACATGTAAAAACAGAGAATTTCCAGTTAACATTTGTATATATCAATATAAAAAATTACATAAGTTTACACTCACTTCTTATCAGTATTATGTTTGGTTCATATATACCAAGTTATAGCAATTCTTGTGCACCACACCACAGACCTTTACATCATGTCGTCTAGGAACTGTGTCGTAATTCTAAAAAAATAAGAATCAGACAAGGATCGGCTAAAGAACCTAACAGGCTGTGTACCAATTAAAGGTGGTTAACATTACAAGAGACCATCGGGACTTCTACTATAATGCTTCTACTATTTGAATGGTTCCCCAGTGGGATGAGCAATAGATTAAGACCTATGACGAGTATTCTTTTTTCTTGGTAGAAAGCCATAATTTGTTTAAGTGATCTTACATTCCCACATGAATGCATGATAGTATACTTATACACTCAGCTTTACTGAACGTAGGCTTTAAACTGTGGTAAAACACTTTGAAAGGGGAAGTATGCCAGTTTTGGATGGGTTAGGTCACTCCAAAATACGAAATGAGAGTGTTTTCACTGTAATATAATATGGTATGTGTCCGTAGCATCTGATATTATATGATGCTGTTTGCAACCTGTTTCAGAAAAATATTCTGGATGTATCCTCCGAAACTCGATACTTCACAGCATAAACTGTGAATCACCATTGTTCATTCATATGTAAAAAATAGTCTGTGTTAATGCTGATTAACATATTTTTTATAATTGCAGCGCATTGAAATTGCATTGTACATGACCCATCACTTGGAAAGTGANTCATACAACATAATACCAAAGACATTATTGAATATCATATGGCTTGTTAGTGGTTTGGTTATCCCAGTTTGTCATGAGTGATTAAGATATTACCTCAAACTGACTGCATATGTTCAAACAAACTTATAGTCTCATTGTAACATAATTTGGTTGTATAAAAACGTCCAATCTCCAATGGTACATGTCGAAACATCAAAGTCCATGTTATGTATGTTTAACAGACAAGTATATATTGCAAGGTTTTCGAGACGACTGATCTAAAACTCATTATGAAGAATATACAGCATGTATTAAGTGATTTTGATTCCCTCCAAGGTTTGGTGTAGTGAAATCTTACTCATGCTTTATGCCAGTTTTATCGATTATAAAATCAGAATATTCCAGAGATCATTTAAATTATTCTTGTTGTCATATAATATGGTTCAATACATACAGGAACATTCTAAATATAGTTTTAATAATACTGTCTAGTTTCTGTTTGAAAACAACAACAACAACTTCTAACACGCACATCAATACATTAATAGAACAGTAACATCTAATAAACAAATTGTTTCCAGTTAACAGTTTGTATACCATAAGATCAAAGTTACCATAATGTTGCACTCAGTTCTCTCTGTTTAACGTCTCTCACTCACATCAAGTCCTAAAACAATAACATGTAAAAACAGAGAATTTCCAGTTAACATTTGTATATATCAATATAAAAAATTACATAAGTTTACACTCACTTCTTATCAGTATTATGTTTGGTTCATATATACCAAGTTATAGCAATTCTTGTGCACCACACCACAGACCTTTACATCATGTCGTCTAGGAACTGTGTCGTAATTCTAAAAAAATAAGAATCAGACAAGGATCGGCTAAAGAACCTAACAGGCTGTGTACCAATTAAAGGTGGTTAACATTACAAGAGACCATCGGGACTTCTACTATAATGCTTCTACTATTTGAATGGTTCCCCAGTGGGATGAGCAATAGATTAAGACCTATGACGAGTATTCTTTTTTCTTGGTAGAAAGCCATAATTTGTTTAAGTGATCTTACATTCCCACATGAATGCATGATAGTATACTTATACACTCAGCTTTACTGAACGTAGGCTTTAAACTGTGGTAAAACACTTTGAAAGGGGAAGTATGCCAGTTTTGGATGGGTTAGGTCACTCCAAAATACGAAATGAGAGTGTTTTCACTGTAATATAATATGGTATGTGTCCGTAGCATCTGATATTATATGATGCTGTTTGCAACCTGTTTCAGAAAAATATTCTGGATGTATCCTCCGAAACTCGATACTTCACAGCATAAACTGTGAATCACCATTGTTCATTCATATGTAAAAAATAGTCTGTGTTAATGCTGATTAACATATTTTTTATAATTGCAGCGCATTGAAATTGCATTGTACATGACCCATCACTTGGAAAGTGAGGTATATGTATAATCTTCGACACACTGGTGATATAACATAAGGGAAACAATTAAAAAACCCAAAGAAATAACAACAAAAACAAATACAACGAAGTAAAATATATATCAAAACAAAAATCATTTCTGGAGGGCACTGACTGTGTATGTGAACGAGCAAATGTTTCTTGAATGGCACACGTGATTGATGAAGATCATTTTGACGATATCCATGAACCAAACATGACAGGACAGCTTTAGTGTTTAGTTAGTTAGATCTCATATATTACTTTTCAACGAAAACATAACTATACAGATTATTCCTGATTTAAGGCTATGTCAATAAATATGACATCAGAAGCTGTGATGCGATACCATAGCATGAGATTGTTGTACATGGGGCAAACACATTTAACATTTAAACCTATTGATTTAAAGAGTTTCAAGGCAATGACAATGTATGCTGACTCGGATGTTTTTTAATAAAACAAAACTGCTAACATTAAAAGACCTCGGTTTACGTAAACAGTGCAGTGTTTGTTGGTATTATTTTGTAACAGTTATTGGTATTTGCTGTACATTCCTTTTTGACTATCACCATCTGTGTGGTTTTCTTCGTATCGAAGATTAAAAGTTGTTTTTGCGCCAATCTAAGAAGAGTTCTCGCAACACACACACAACTGATGTGTTCTGAGATTATGCAACTTACATGAACACGAATGGGAAATATGTGTGTAGATATCAACGCGATTATGAAGAATGTGATGTACATAAATGGGAAGTGGGAAGGATAAAAATATATATATTCTTAAAAAAGTAGGATATCTGAGATTTCAATCTGAATAGGAATTATAAGCGTTACCAAACTTTTCAAAGACAGACATCGTATGAACGCACCACCATTTCTCCTGAACACCACCCCTAAACACAACGCATGGGATGAACGTGAACAACGCAGTAGCCCCATACACGTGCATGGGGTGTCATTCTTGATTTGTACGGTTTTCAAGAAGGTCGATAAATTATCGTAGACCATTAATTTTCGACAACCATCTTGCATCGCACAGTTGTTAGTGATTGTTTCTAAC
>VKKT01006536.1:10903-24352 GCA_008038995.1 Haliotis laevigata | reverse complement strand
AGACCATAAAACAGTCGATACTACTCATTGTTGCTAGGGATACAGTTTGTATATGGAGATGTTAAATAATGTAAGAAAAACAACCAGCGTCGAAAGACGACATTAGAGTGAAAGTGGCGAAATTGCGTGCATTTCTGTTCCAGCCAAAATAGCTATAAGATTCAATGCAACTGCCTCAAGTTGTAGTTTATGAATACAAATGTTCATATCAATATCCATATGAAAGGTTGTACAGTATACAACCAGCTATGTCTCAAGCTCGGCATGTTTGTCCGTTTGAGTGCCTCGATCCTCTGACAGAATTCGATCAGGAAAAAGAGTTGATTGACAAAGGCCCAGTAATGCTGTGAAGATGTCATAAACAAAAACGTGATATTGATTTCTGTCAGAAGGCATTAGGAAAAATAGAATAGTTTTCACAAATCGTAGCATCGCTTTCTCATCAACGAAAGCTGTTAAAGTGCAAGATTCTGTCAAACCCACAGATGCACACACAGCGCAAAATGTTTCACTGAAATGCGTCCTTGCATTTTAATGTTTAACCATAATATGTCTGCTTTTCACAGACAGCTTAATTTCCTGTCCATAATTTTAGCTGTATTTAATTGTGGTGGCCGAGTGTATACTATAGAATAAGATGGCATTTCCCACTCTGTATGCTATGGTACCTTAACCAAAGCACATACACAGCCCAAGCCTGCCCCACTTGTACACAATAAATATTTAGTATATATTCACTTATTCGCCCGCATACGACAAGACTCATACAGCACTCTATGTGATAAATTCGAAATTGAGTTACCAGACTGGTTAAAAAATACATATTCCATTGTGTGATTGAAAACAAAGTTCCTATTTTCTCGTATCCCATTTATTATTCAAGCTATGTGGCAATAGTGACGTCAACCAGTCCAGCTGGGGACTAGAACACAAAATGGTATTTTGAGAAATTTGAATAATTATATAACGGTATATGAACAGGCTATCATCATTCACATTTCCTATGTCATATACAACTCAAAAATGTGAAACGATACCCGGTTACGGTATTATAACTACGGTAACATGAAAGAATCACGATTTTCGCTAACTTCCTGAGTGTGTATAAGTGAGTGAGTAGGATTTTACGCCTCTTTATAGCAATATTCCAGCAATATCATGGAGGACGACACCAGATATGGGCTTCACACAATGTACCCATGTGGGGAATCGAACCCGGTCCTTCAGGACGCGTTAACTACTGGGCTACCCCACCTCCCCTGTGTAAGTAAGGTCATGTCACTTTATTGTACATGTGATCGGTTGGGGCAGTCGACCATCATGTTGCAATTCATTGTGTGGTGTTAGAATTCTTGAATAAATCCGAACGTGTCGCGAAATTCGTTACAGTGGTAAACATTCCAAAACATCCAGTTCAAATACTGTTTTCAAAGTGTTGCTACACATCGACGATAACAGTTATGTCCTTAGTTGTAAAGATCCGCTTGCCTTCAGTGGATTGATTCAAGTGTTTCTCGATCATTATAGCAGCAGAAAAATAGCTGAAGATTTAGTATCATGCAAGGTCATTCAACTAAATTTAGATTCAAACAGGCAGGAAATCGTTGAAATGTTTTCACTGTGAAAGCAAAAGTCATGCCATGTCTATTTTGAAACAACAGGTTGCGTGCAAAAACTTTTAAACCGGAATTGTGCAGAACGTTCTGGGTTCCTCATAACGCCATAACGTCACTCAGGGGTCAGGACCAGGGGCAACACCCTAGACGGAACACATTCTGGCGTCCACGGGTGATGTAACGTCAGCAAAATAATCGTGTACGTCTCGATTACTTTGACACCCCTACCACCGATGGTTGAGTGCAAGGTCTTGTGGAATCGGTTACAAGAGCATGACATACGACGACATCCAGCTGTACTTTCGATTTTCTTGCCATGTCATCAAGCACGACATTACATTATCAAAACAACAGTTAAGCTGCCGGTTACAGAGCGGATGATTTGTCCTCTATGATAGTAAGTCCAGATTTCATCTTTACAGCAGGGGATGCTCTCTGCTTACTCTTGTTTATTCAGCGTTCTGCGTTCAATTATAGAAGCGTCATGCTGTTTGAGTGCATCACTGCACATCACGGCACACTTTCAGGCTTGAAGCTAAGGGTTGACGGTGATTATTCAGATCCATGGAAGTCATATCTCAGCAGGACAATACACACCCTCACGTTAAACGTGTAGCCACATGCTTCACTGCACAGCAGAACAAACTCCCTTGACCTGCTGTTCCTCCAGATCTATTGCCAACTACCCCGACTTCTAAAACAACCGGCCACATTGATTCAGATGCGACAGGCCTTGGTCAAGATCTGGAATGACATCTCACAAGTCCTCGTCAAACATCATCAACTCGCTGTTGGGCAGCTTGTCACTACTAATGGTGGTCGTCGTATCTGATACAGACTTGTGAACTGACAATTGACACACGCCAATTTCAGCCTGACCCGTGATGACGTTTACAGAGAACATGCATCGGCGCTGTCCGCGTGTATTTAGGTTCTTATGGAAATAATATTGCAAACTTATTCCTTTGCTTAAATCTAATTTCTTTTTCAATCTCCCGTCGGTAAGCCTCTGGTCCATTCCGTGTAATAGATTTTATCAGACATATTGCCCAAAGTACGTGAAAGAAGACCATTGGGAGAATATACAAACGATAACTCTCCAATGAACTATGACAATATGATCCCAAGACAATCGTGTTTGCGTGTAGTGATCGACAAAATAAGGCTTTCTAAGTGAAAGGGGCAGCATGTCGTCTACAATGTACAATATGATTCTTGAAGAAGGTAAGTCTTCAACTAACGGCTCGTCTGTGTTTCTGAATCCTTATTCTTTACGTTGATTAACGGGTCTACATTATGGGGATAAAAAGTGTAGATGTAATATTTTGACTGACCATTCCTATCAGGAGAGATCATCACCAAGCCATATAACTATAACATGTCTCCGAACAGTGACATTAACCAGATTCATAATGGAACCTAATCACTGGACGTGTCAACAAGCATGAATATTGCCTGAAAGGATGGACCCCCGGCGTCATACCGAGGCCAGGGACTTAAATCAGATCAAGGCAGTTTGAAAAGGTGTTACTGAGGGTTCATGCAGTGACAGATGATCCTCTTATTTCTGCGTTTGTCTGGCAATCTTGCTGTGAAGCAGCATCCTTCACAATCTGACTCTTGCCATCATGACAAACGCGAGTAATCACTGCGGAGACTTCGACTGGAGGAGATATATTGTTGTGACGTACGCCGATGCAGATGTGTCCACAGTGGGGAATATCTTGTTCCGCTTCAAGCTGAACTTGATTGATAAAGACACCTTTTTCAAAAGCCTCAACCAGTGCTGGCTTATCTCGCACAAATAGCGAATAACAGAAATGTATTAGTTCAAAGTCTTTAAAAAAAAAATCGGTTATGAACAAGTTTTTATGATATGATATGATATGATATGATGTACGTATTATTTTATATCGGTTGTTACGTGCCTCTCGTTACTTGTGACTTTGAGTAAGGTCAAAGCCGCCTTGAATATTTCAGAATGTAACACTACTTGTCAGCTGCAGCTTGATGATGATTGTGCTGGTCCTACACGTCTACAACTTTAATTTGACAGGTATGAGGCGGAACTATATAGAACCACTAAATGGTTAGATCTGGGATTTGACCCCACGATCTCAGGTTTTCTCCTCTCCTCAGGGATGTAATTCCACCCAGCGACCTGCGACGTCCTAAACAAACCGAGCCACAAGTAACCCAACACGACACATAGACGTGAGTACTGACATAACATTTAATAAATTCCTACACAATCTGTGAAGAACACTTATGGTTTGCATGTGAGGTATTGGCTAGGTTTAGAAACACCGATTTGGAATTAGGGCAGTATTTATTTTTATTCTATGTGTTTCACCCAGCTACCGTGATCTACAATTGGGTTGGTCGGTCAGTCGGTTTACAAAAACATTTAATAAATCTAGATTTGCTCATATCTATATCAGAAAAGAAGACAAAAATATCTGTAACTTTGATTCTGTTTTCTTTTTCTTTGCCTGTTTAGCAGTGCCTATGGAGAATCTTCTGATGGAAAAGAGCAAAAGACCTGTTTTAAAAAACATATTTTGGTATTCAGAAACTAAACATTATAATAAGAGATCATTTGTTGGCAAATTTGCTGATTTTGAATCAATAACACTGATTGCACTGGCAAGCAGTAGCAGCAGATCAGTACAGTGAAAAGCAGCAGAGAACAGCAAAATAGACTGAATCAGATGTTACTGTCTCAAAATGAAACACTTCGGTCATTAAAAAGTTTGTGTTATTCTTTAATACATGATAGTGTATTACTAAATGAAATAGAAGAAGAAGAATGTTTACACCAAGCGCTTAGCTTTCTTTTTTACACTTGGCCTCTTCCTGCAGTCTTCATCCCAGCACTATACGGGAAGGAAGCAATTGAATGAGCAGTTGGTAGGTTTTAGTCGGCGGAAATAGAAAAGATATTTTTTGTTATCGGGTCGGCGGCCAATTTAGAGTCGGTGGGGCGAAGGGACACCGAAATGAAAATTGTTGCTTATTCAAAAAGGACTCAGTATAACAAGAATGGGACATTCCAGATGTGTTCTAAATCTTGCCATTGACCTTGAATTTTTCATGTTTACAGGGGACAACTACATTCTTCTCAATAGCGATGATTTCAGAGAAATTTCACACCTATTTGCCGTTAAAATTTATCTCATAGGAAGCGGTTACACTTCTATAACAAAACAATCAAACCCTGCTCCTAGTTGTGAAACTAGGGGAAGACCAAGACCATTGGTGTCATCCAGTGCTATGATAGTAATGGAGACTTTTTGAAAGTAGTGTTGACTTAACATTCATGTTCACGTTTAATTAGGGGCGTTTGGGTAGCCCAGTGGTTAAGGCGTTCGCTCGTCACGCCGAAGACCTGCTTTCGAATCCCCACATGGACACAATGTGAGAAGCCCATTTCTGGGCCCGCCGTGATCTTGCTGGAATATTGCTAAAAGCGGCGTACAACTTAACTCACTCTCTCACGTGTAATTACAAGCGAGCAGGGCAAAATACTAACTTTGAACCTAACAAATCGCAAACATTTTCTTAGCGTTACTTGGTTGGAATATGTCACCGAAACAATGTGAACTTTACTCCAGAACAGAGCTGAGATAACCGTCCCAAAGACCCGTGAAGATCCGGATTAGAATTAGTCTTCAGTAACCCATGCTTGTCGCAAGGGGAGACTAACGGATCCCAATTGCGTTGATCAATGCTCATGGTGTTGATCAGCGGATTGTCTGGTCCAGACTCGATTATTCACAGACCGCCACCATATAGCTGGAATATTGCTGAGTGCAGCATTAAACAACAATCAATCAATCAATAACCATCCCAAATGACCGTGACCGTGTTTGGAGCTTCACTCCTAAAAGTTCTTAGTCGTACTTGTGTCCTGCCCGCAACGAAGGACACGTGACAGATGTGGTCTTACCTTAGGCAAGTGAGTTTGTTCCAAATTGATTCTGTTCACCAACCAGAAAATGGGTACCCGGTGGGATAAGTCATATGACGATTGTCTTTCTAGCACCTCACAGGCAGCTTGGGTTATCAATGGTAATAATATCCATTGAGCTGTATGCGCTAAGAGCATGCCCGTGTGGCGTGGAGTAATAATAATTTATTATTAAATCTATCACAATCCAGTGACGATGACTTGTTTCTTTCATATTTAGCCACCGTCACACCTGAGTGTACGCGTTCTATTTCTCGACACTTTATTTTCTTCTTGAGGAAAGGATAAGTTAGTAGGCTGGACAAGATGAGTATGATGCATTTGTCATAT
Organism: Haliotis laevigata; assembly: GCA_008038995.1. Classification (NCBI taxonomy): domain Eukaryota; kingdom Metazoa; phylum Mollusca; class Gastropoda; order Lepetellida; family Haliotidae; genus Haliotis; species Haliotis laevigata. The sequence continues at coordinate 18,436 of VKKT01006536.1, read as the reverse complement.
TTATTATCAAATAGTCTTGATGGCCACGTACGTTGTATTGTGTAACACTGAACCCTACCTCGGACACTGAAGATGTTCAAGGTATGTCAACAACTAAACTACAAAACTGCTGACTTATTTCCAAGGATGTCGTTAGATTGAATTCGTTAACAGGCCCAATAACAAATTCAAATTCCCTTTGTGGGAAATCTAATGGTAACCCAACAAAGTACATTAGGTAGCCTACAGTCGGTTGGTTGGTTTGTTGTTTAACGCCACACTCAGCAGTATCCAAGCTAAATGGAGGCGGCCTGTATATCATGGACGCAATTGGGAACCGATGACATGTGTCAACCATGTCCGCGAGGCTGACCACCCGATCCCGTTAATCGCCTCTTACGACAAGGATGGGTTACAGAAGACCAATTCTAAGCCGGATCTTCACGCGTCAGGTATCATACATCCCTTCACTGGAAACCAAGCAGTGTTTTCAGTGTCAGCCGTGTAATTTCATAGGTTAATATTGGGCGGTATCCCAGCATTCAATCTTTCATTCCTTTATGGCAACTTTATTTCAGTATCGATAGCAGCTTTATAGTGATTACTTGTGTCGATATAGCATGAGGTCGACGATGAACTCAAGGACCTTTCTTTATTAGCCAATATCACGAGAACTTTGTGTCTCGGAGACAATGGCCTGAAATGATTCTGAAGAAATATTTGTGAACCATACAATTAGACCTCTTCAAATGCAATACTCGCATCGTGAAAGTTATTTTATTTCATCGAACGCGTATGGTAATACGCCATAACATGATCTCAGCTCCTTGGGGAGAGTAGGGCTCATTCAAACTGACCTTTCTGGCTCTGTAGTCTTACCGAGTCAATTTAACATTGACATATATTAGATGGCTTGATTACAATATGTTACCCCAGGGTACAATATGTCGGTGCACTGATATTTGCACAGTGGTTGCACTTCGCTTGTCAGTTAATCTATGCATTTGATTGCCGATTGTGACCCATGACCTTTACGGGACCACTTTCGCTACATTCACTCATTCATATTTCGATCCGAGGAACACAGTGTCTTAAACACCCGGAAATGCGATCAAACAAACAATAACAACCGGAATAAACTTTGATTTACAATTTCATTAGCAAATGCTGAAGCTGAAAAACCTCATTCATAATATGCGCGCATCTGACTATTTCGCTGAATGAACGTGCGTCGGGTCACATGGTTCAGAATGAGATTCAGAGTATGATTGTATGACAAAGTTTCCCGTCAACTGACATGCTACAAATTAAAAATCACAAAAAACTGCAACATGGTAGCCAGTTTCTTCCTAAGCTCTTCTGAAGAATACCAAAGAGCAATACATCAATTTGTTTTGTTATTTTTAATTCTGCTGTATTATCGGCCGACACCAAAGTCACTATAAACGCTTTGCGTTGATGTGTATGATTTTCAGTGAACAATAAACACAGTAACGTGATGCCCACGAGTTACCTCAACGATAAACTATGTCGCATGGATTTTGATACATGACTGTTTTCAGCCTAACCGCCTTGCACGTAGCTAAACAACCAGCTTTGGTACTGTCAGATATTTTGCGAGTGGGCTAAGTAAGATGAATATAGCAGCCATATATATGTACTGGGAGATCACACACTGCCTACGAAATATTTCCGATGACAGACATGTGCACTGGCAAGGTTCACACTTAAACACCGTGTTCCATCATTGCCACGGAGCTGAGCCCCCGTGATCAGTGTGTCTATAATCAAGTATAAGGTGTGAACGATACTGGCTATGTTAACAAGCTGGAAATAAACACTGAGAGCCTGTCCGGTAAAACGGTATAATCCCAGTTTTCAGACGGCTTTAACAAACAAAAGACAATGTTGAAAACACTGTGTCGGGAGTTGCAAATGCGATGATCTTAAGGAACTGTTTACCATCCAAGTTCGCTGTCCAGATGACAAAGGGGTATGAACCCGAAATAATACCCCTTGTATCATTATACGGACGCACTACTCCTCACCAGCATACTAGTCATAGAAAGTAAAAATCCTATAACGGACAACACTTATAGATTGAGTGAATAAAGTCTAAGCCTTCCCAACATACCAAGTACCAAGTCTACGGAGTATGAGTTGGCAAACAAAGTAAATTGTGAATAATTTGATTCAAACATGTTTGGACTGCTTACTAATCCGGGTCTGGTACTCCTTTAATTGAAAATCAATAATCCAGCCAATGATTTGTTCTTTTGCCGGAGACTTTACAATATAGATCTAGCATTCCTTCTAATTACAACCCACTTGGGGTTCTGCCATCTATTCCACGCTATCGATCAGAAGCTTGGGTTAAACTGAAGAAAAAAGAAACAAGAAAACAAAAATTCACTTAAAATTAGGTTTTCCGATGCCAACCTTTACCTCGACAGTTCATGACTTTCATCGATTTCCTTGAGGCCCCGTTAGAATCCCAATAAATCAACTTTGACCAATGTCCGACACAATTAAAATGCTCATAAAGTTTGCTACTATAGGCGTCAAAGAAAGCAATGGTTGGGGTTTCAAATCCCGGGTTCAAATCCCACATAATGTTTCTGTGTTTCACAAACCTTGTAAATGTTAAAGATCTTTATCGCTTCGGATTTTCTTTCCACAAACAGTTGACAAGTCGTGCTAGAACTAAAACGACTTTTTGTTTGTTGTATAACGCCGCACTCAGAAATAGCCCAGCTATAAGGCTCCGGTCTGTAAATAATCGAGTCTCGAGCAGACAACCTAGTGATCAACAGGATGAGCATTGATCTACACATTTTGGGATACAATGACACGTGTCAACCAAGTAAGCGACCCTGATAATCCGATCAAGCATGAGTTGCTGAAGACCAATTCTAACCCGGATCTTCACCGTTAAAACACTGATCAAAGAAGAGTTAAACAGAACCCAACCACAGTCACCATTAGATTACAACTAACGCGAGCTTTATCGGAGCGAATAGGTATCCATGTGTTTAAGACGTTCATTAATGTTGTAAATGTGTTATGGAATTCATTGCAATATCGTCATTATCACCACACCAGATACTACTTGATATTTTGGCATTACATGTACTTTTGGTATATTCATTCATCTGTATTTAATATTTAAATGCCAATAAATGTGAAGGAATTATTTGTAAAATTCTAACCTGTAATAAACTAAGAGAAAAATAAACGTCGTTTATAAAAAAAAGAGTGCCATGAAGTTTGAAGCAGGCAGCAGGTTTGCTTTGTTTTCATTTTAATGTTCAGTGAAAAAAACAAATCCAGAAGACAAGAATGCTAAAGACATAGATATAAATGTCAATATCTTACGTTTCCATTGTCCTAATTCATTCATAGATCGGTTTACTAAACTATGTTCTTTCTTTAGAATATAACACGTATATTGATGGCTGCAGACATTCATTGAAATGTGCTTTGGTAAAGAATACACGTAACTCGGTAACAAGAAACGATTTAAGATTTGCTGTCGATAAATATCAATTCTAAAATTCGAGGTAATTCTTGTGTATGAAATGTCATGTTTGAGATTGAAAATAAATTATAAATGAAAAGTACTGAGCGATTGATTGATTGATTGATTGATTGCGTGTTGTTGTTGTGTGCAATATTCCAGCTATATACTGCGGTCTGAATCGGACAATCCAGTAAGCAACAGCATAAGCATAAGCATCGATCTACGCAATAGGGATTCCATGACTTGTGTCAACTAAGTCAGCGAGCCTGACCACCTGAACCCGATAGTCGCCTCTTACGACAAGCATTGGTTGCCTTTTACAAATTCTAACCCTGATCTTCACAGGTGAATACAGAACGAAATCATATAGGAAATGAGGTGTTCATAAGTTTCTTTGACTATACTAGGCAAATTAAAATGGCAAAATAAGGTCCAATATGTTTCCATTTTTATGAATATATAATATGTTACACTGGGTTAGTAAAACAAAAATATCACATGGGTCTTGTGATTCTGTATATGGTTTTGTCTGTAGCTAAAAGATACCATTCAAAAAAAATCAGACCATTATTATCAAACAGGGTGATGGTGTTACCTCGTTGACAGGGCTGTCTGTACTCACGTAAGCTACGTTCTAATTACAACAACGGTAGATGATCTATTCTGCTTGTATATTTTCCCCTATTGATCCAGGCCCAGAGTGAGTGAGTGTGTTTTTAGCAATATATGTTTGAGCAATACTCATGCAATATCACGACGGGGGACACCAGAAATTGGCTTCACACGCTGTACCCATGTAGAGAATCGAGTTCGGGTCTTCGGCGTGACAAATGAGCGGTTTAACCACCAGGCTACCTCACCAGCCCATTTACACTATGAATAAGTGCCTTGTTATTAAAATATATACAGCAAAACATGAACTTTATACATCACTAAAATATAGACTCAAGTTAAAAACTATACATCTATATACATATTCGTAAAACCTTTATCCTATGGTGAATCATAACTTTGCCTTGTCTTTGCAAGCAATGTGCAATGTTTGAGAATTGTTTTTCGACAGGCATAAAGTGAGTTGCCATGGCAACTAATTTCCCTTTACGACTGAGACACGCAAAAGCAATCCGAAATCGCCCAACAGCCCAACATATGTTACACAGCCTTGTCATCTTAAGAAAAACAACAACAATACAATGGCATCTCGCGCGCAGACATTTGGGATCAGGTTATTAAGCTTTTCAAGGATTGAGCTGGAGAGGATGAACCTGCCGTAGTTGATTAATTCTACACGCTCTTGAATCATAATTACAAGGAAGAGTCATTTACAGGGCATTTTTCCTTGATACAAAACAGGGAGAAGTGTACGCTCAACACACACAAAGCCTCTTACTGACACGAACCTCCTGCAAATTTGTTAAACCTGTTCCTGGGTTTCTCAATTTCAGATATCCTCAGAGGAAGATGTTTTTACCTCAATAACAGCAGGCGTAAGTACAGGCTATATAGCTTAAACGTAACACAATTGATACAAATTATACTGAAAGTATTCAGGTAGTTTGCAAAATTGTCAATTTAATTTTTTATGTTAAATACTACAAACTGTGACTGCATCATCAGTGACGGGAAAATGAAGCTATGGATAATTATTGATAATTGATATGAGACGTCATTGCATTCACAAAGGTTTTCGCTGTTCAAACATCTTGTAGGCGTTTATAATGTCAAAGCATATTACCTGAATTATTATTGAACTCCAGCTGCGATCTGTTTTAACAAGTTTGTGGAACTGATGTTGATGGTGGCATTTGGGAATTCTGTGAACATTGTAAAAGATTATTTTATCCTAACTATTATGGCATTTGTCACAGAAAGGTAAAAAAGACGAAAGGGCATTAATTCTTTATGGAATGTAATTAGCATTCCAAAGTTGTAAAAATAAACTGATTGAGGGATGGTTTTGGGCCGTTGTATCTGGCGAATCATGATAACATAACGGAAATTGTCGTAGTCGAACCCACTTTTAGAGGATCCTAGCACCCCGAGGGGACGCAACTCTGAACAGTGTTTGTAACGCCATCGACAACAGGCCACCTCATATCATCAAGTCAACACAGGCGCAAAGTGTAAAGAATTGTACATTTGGGATGTTAAAAAGAAAAGGAGACAGCAAAAAACCACACTTCTCAATCCGAAGTAATCTTGGTCATGACACTCTAACTGTCGTAGCTGCCACATTGTCTATACATTAGTCATGGACCGCCAGGTCATCGTAGTCCCATCGTTATAACTATCATACTTTATGATATATTTACAACATCTGGAGACAGCTCGCCCACGGCAGTCCTACTGTCGTAACTGACACACTATACCACGCATTTACAACATCCTTGGTGAGCTTGATGAATACAGCCTCACTGTTATAACTTTATCGTATACTACATCATATCTGTACAATATCTTACGACCATTTGGACATCACAGTCTCGCTGTGTTAGCCGTCATACTTCATCGTATATACGCATGGGTAAAAGTATCGCAACGCCTGAATTTTATAGCCATTTATGTTCAAATCCTAATTACGTTTGCATGATTATGTTCACCCTTCGGAGGAACCATACATTGAGTAATCCTATATATATGCTCGTGCTACGATATCAGAGATGAGCATCACTTTCAATAAGTGTACCTGTCATCTAGCAAATATCAAGTTTCAGTTAACTGTTCTTCCAGCTCGATAACTCGGAAAATCAAGCGATGTTGTTGTCGATAAAAACATAGGGTGCGGTACCTCTTTAACAGAGTGACCGCACTGATGGCACCTTATTGGTATGCTGCTGGTATTTCTGAGGACTATTGCAAGAGATGAGCGCCATCCATCCACCGTTAGAAGACATCAGCAAACTAATGATGTTGAGGACCTATGTATTTGTATATATATAATCTCTCGTTTTATATGTATATTTTTTTCTTTCATCTCTCGTTCATAATGTCTCCCATTTCGATCCACTGTCAAATACTCTGCATCTACTGAACTAGCGTAAAATAACACAACCCAGGAATGATACACATGCTGGAATGGTGCGGGTTATGATCGGATCTGCTTCAAACACCTCGTCACAAATCTTTGATATATGAGTATCGATTCGTCGTATAGAAATTCAAAGAATATTCTGACGCCATTTGATTCGGTATTAACCACTTGTCTTTACAGAATCAATAACAAAGTAGTGGCGCCTTGTTGCTCGCCTGTCATTTAATGCTCCAGAAAAGACTGTAACAAATTCAAAATTCATACACAGAGTATGAATCAGGTTTAAGGTTTACTCTTGTCTGTGTCTGCTTGCATACAGTCGACAAAGTAATGTGAGTACACAATGTTCTAGTGACACACTTACCGGACCATCTATTTGTGCGGCGCTTTATATTGTTTTGGGGTTGGGTGGTTGGTTGTTGTTTAACGCCTCACTAAGCAATGTCCCAGCTATATGGCGACGGTCTGTAAATAACCCAGTGATCATCAGCATGAGCATCGATCTACGCAGTTGGGAAACGAGTGTCAACCAAGTCAGCGAGTCTGACCACCCGATCCCGTTAGTCGCCTCTTACGACAAGCATGGGTTGCCTTTTACTCATTCTAACCAAGATCTTCACGGGTCACACGGCGCGTTGAACAGTGCTACAGAACTAATTCGTGTCAGATGATTGATGATGGAGGAAAGTCCTAAGTGAAGTACGTATCATTCATTTACAGCTGTGGAGAAATACAAAGGCACTGGCATTTTACTGACAAACCTTGATAAATAATCGGGGTGAATCAAGATTCGAACTCACTGTGATAAGCTTCTGTCTTGTGAAAGGGACGCAACTCCTCAGGGAAAATTGTGGTGTCTCAGACACGTTCTCTCTCACATGTCAACAGACGCACATCTAACAACGCCGAACGGAAATGTAGTTGGCCTGTCTAATTCCTGGAAATGAGTGAAAACTGTATCCATTTCCATGATAGACGCTGATCCAAAGTTCTATACACCCTT
>VKKT01006534.1:100066-116754 GCA_008038995.1 Haliotis laevigata | reverse complement strand
TTCCCCACATGGGCACAATGGGTGAAGCCCATTTCTGGTGTCCCCCGCCGTGATATTGCTGTTTTGCTAAAAGCGGCGTAAAACTAAACTCAGTCAGTCAGTCGATAGCTTTGTGAAATGGGGTCCTGAAACTGACATTTTTGCTCATTATATCAATCACAGGTTTGTTGATTGCTGTCATATGGCTGTACTATTTCAGTAGGACATTAAACAATGGATGACTGGCTAATGCATCTGAAATGTTTTTTTAATAAACTTGCTTACAATCACTTTGTCACTCACTCATTCGCTCTTCCTTCCAGCATCTTCTTGACTGCTGCTCTGGGTATCCCCGAGGCTCTCATCCCCGTACAACTGCTGTGGGTGAACTTGGTGACTGACGGTTTCCCTGCCACCGCCCTCGGATTCAACCCCCCAGACTTGGACATCATGAAGAGACCCCCCAGGAACCCCAAGGAAGGCCTCATCACTGGCTGGCTGTTCTTCCGCTACATGGCTATTGGAAGTGAGTGTCACGCTCAGATATTTGCCACCACTGATCTGTTAGTTGTAAAATGGTTGGTGCCATTATGGCATCCTTGTTGGTCCCTGTGTCATGCTGACCCTAATGTGTGTACATAATTCCCACAAGACTCCATAAACAAGGAGCGTATTTTAAGCTCACATTATTACCCCTGTCAATGGATCAGCGTGCACTTAGTTTTCATTCTGAACTTCCTGGGGAGTATCCAGCTCAAGTTCACTGTGAGGGGCTAGAAGGTTAACAGACGCATTATGATCTTGTCCATGCTTGTTCCTATCTCCATCTTGGTGATAAGACGCTTGTATCAAGGAAGGTTAATTGCTGAAGGAGACCAAAGTCTCTTGAACACTTGGGGCCACCATCCTACTGTTCTCCATGACTGACGATATAGACTTCCCTTAATTTGTGACTTTTATGTTTCAGTCTACGTTGGTTGTGCGACTGTTGGTGCTGCCGCCTGGTGGTTCATGCTGTATGACAAGGGCCCCGGACTCAACTACTACCAACTGGTAACAACACCACACAGTCACTCACTCACTCACATGAAGCTCACATTACAACCAGTTTCATTCTGAAACATGAAACAAACATGAACAACAGTATCCAGTTGTACAGAATTATCCCACACCAAGCAGGATCCGCTAGTTGTGGGTTTGAATCCAAGATTCCCCCAATTATGATCTTTGCTTTGTTGGCACCATATGAGTAAATGTGGAGTTTTATAAATGCCCTTGACATCTGTCACGTCAGGCTTTCTAACCCAAGACAGAACAGCCTCAATGGCCTTGTGGGTGGCCAGTTTTGCCCAGAGAGATAAAAGTGTGTTGTCCAAACGTCCATCCACGTCATACTGAAAGATGTTAAGACATGGTCCTTGTTGTAACCCTGCCTTGTGCCTGGCAGGTTCTGGGACAGTTAATGTGTTTGAGTGGGGTTTTGATGGTAGTCATGGAAATTACACACACACTCTCACATGCAAGAATATCGCAGTAATCTTGAATGTGGCATTAAAACCCATTCAGCTGATCTGACACCTACATTACCGCTGACATGCAGTTTGAAGGGGCAGAGTGGGTAGCCTAGTGGTTAAAGCGTTTGCTAATCATGCCGAAGGCCCCAGTTCAGTTCCCCACATGTATACAATGTGAGGAGCCAGTTTGTGTCCCTGCTGTGAGGTTGCTGGAATATTGCTAAAAGCGGCATAAAACCATACTCACTCACTCCAAAGTTTGATGTACTTAACTTTTTGATTCAGTTATGAACTTACTGTTTTAGATAGTTGAGTCTGTGTTAAAATTTAAAGTGACACCGGCATTACTTCAGCCATATTGTAACTGTTTTTGATTCAGATAATTTGACGATTGAAATCACTTGTAGATATTCTAGGGCAAGGAAGTCAATGCTTGTCGTTGGACAGTTTAATATTAGTCACAGTGTGTGACCTGTCTGTCTGTGTGGCTCCGTACCCTGACAGTGGATCAGTGCTCATACTATTGACCACAGGTTTGAGGTGACTGCAGTGTAGCCGGAGTATTGTTGATTGCAGTGTGACACCAAACTCTCGCTTTATGTTGTCATAGTTATCAGTTTAAGAAATTTGTTTCGGAACAGGAATATCAGTAAGATTTAATTGGTAATATACTCAGGGAATGTGTAATGCTTTGTTTTTTCTTCCATGCTTTATTGACCTTTGCTTTTCAGTTCAATTTCTTTTAACCATAAAAAAATTCCTTCTCACTAATAGAAACTTACTAAATTCATTTTTTTTAGACAATGTAATAGTTGCACATAGTATTTATTATTTCCAATTCTTTTGTAATGAATTTGTTTGGCTGTAAATATATATCCAATCTGTTCCCCAATAACGTGCTTGATTAACACGTGTGATAAGTAAACTGTTGTACACCTGTGTTCATGATGACACCTTCACCTGCGTTTGCAGACACATCACATGCAGTGCCCGGCCGAGCCCAGGATGTTCCCGGGTGTAGACTGCAATGTATTTAATGATCCTCATCCAATGACTATGGCTCTGTCAGTATTAGTCACAATTGAGATGCTTAATGCATTGAACAGGTAATGTCCTTGTCAATTATAATCTGCAGTTAGGAAAACCTTATCACCTCATTTCATTATACCAAAGTTGCCAGTAAGCAGTATGAAATTTACAGTCTGTAAATTCAGATTTTGATATTAATATAGTTTGAGGGTTTTTTTAAGATAAATGGTGATTTTTATTTGCTGATTATGCAATTATTGCGTCTACTGGCATCTCGTGTTTCATTACTCACATTCCTGGTGACGGGATGGTTGACACCATCTACAGAACCTACTACGCTCAAAGCTCGCTTGCCTTGCCCGCCCGCACGCAACCTTCTCATTCAGGAGAAAACCAGACTGGTTTCGAGCCGTCTGCGTCGCCGCTTGCCCGCATGCCTAACTCATCTGTCTATCCAGCCTAGGTTGTTCCTGTACCTGGCGGTGCTCTCACAACAGCAGACTCACTCGGTTCCAACTCACTCGGTTCTAACTAAACATTTCGCTTTTCCTTTGCTAATCACTTCTCACTCTGCAGACCCACCAAGCCCAGTGCTTGGCTCAGGATGAGATGTTTGCTGGTATTGACTGTGAGGTGTTCGGTCACCCTAAGCCGATGACGATGGCCTTGTCAACACTGGTGGTGATTGAGATGCTGAACGCTCTCAACAGGTAAGGGGCTGACTGAGGCCAGCTCGCCGGTCTTCGGATCGGTGTCGGTGTAGCGCAGGAAGTTTGCCTTGCTCGTCACGTGTGACAACCTTTTCGTTCACAATGGGGGAGGTTGTAAAGTGTCAATCACATCTGAAGAGGTCACAACGTTGAGGATGGTTGATCATGACTGTGGTTTAGTGACGTTCCGACGTGGCTTCCAATCTGCATGGATATAATTAACGGAACCTAGCTGTACGCCAGGGGGGAGCTACTGGACTTTAGATTCAACCAAATTTCCAGCTACCAGACTCAAACTTCTAACAAGATATTCTAATTTCGTAAACAAGGGACTTAATTCTTAGGAATCTGTTCTCTGTCTGAACGCCATGATCACACGTTGTGATCTCTTGGAAATGTTTTGGTCCAGACAGCCCCCCTTTGTGGTACAAGGTTGTTTTGTGTTGGAAACTTCCTGCATGCATTGTGGCTTGTCTGACTCAGCCTCTTGCCTTGACCCACCGTTGCCGCCGTCCTCATCGTCATGGCAACATCCTCCTGAGTTTGCAGAGTGTTGATCTAGGGACAATCAGATATGCCTTCATGATAAACTACAGGGACTGAAACTAAGAACTATCTTATACTCTGTGGAATCTGCTATAATGTTAATCCTATGGAATTTTTATAAATTTTTAGTTCATATTCACCTGAAGATTCTCTTAGTTTCAACCCCTGACTTATAAGTCATGTTTATTCCCACTGCTTTGAAACAATTTCACACAATTATTTAAAAAGCATGCTTTTGAAAATGTCACTGAATAATCCATGTTCTCAGTTTTGGTGTCTAATGCATTACAAACATGAATTGATGGAGGCAATGATTTGAATGAAGAAACTCGAGTGAGAACTGCTTTGTATGAGACTCATGTACTGGAATTTTTAACCTTCCAATTATTGGATGTTAGATTCTTGCATATATATCATTACTGACATGTGTTTTTGATATTTAGTCTAGTTATTAATGATGTGAAGGGTGTGTGTGGTTTGTAGAAATTGAAGTACAATCTGACCAGGACCCTGTTTCACAAAGCTATCTTAGCACTACGACTGTCGTAAGTCTGTTACAGTATAGGAGGGATGACAGTCTTAGCGCTACGATTGCTTTGTGAAACAGGGCCCAGTGTTGGACATGCATTCTTTGTTTCAGTGTTAACCTGAGGCTTGAACACGCACGCGTTTAGCAGCAGCTAGATTTGTAGTTCAAAACTCTCATTTTTTCAACTGAGCATTTTTTTATTCATAGATTGTATTTTTAAGTTGAAGTTTTCTTTTAGACTGGATTATAATGAAATATATATCCCTGAAATAATTACAATTTCACTGAAGTTGAAAATGAGGAGTTTTGCTATTTCTGCTTTTAGATCAATTGTAGCATGTTTTGCTTTTAGATAGATTGTAAAACATGCTTTAGGAATTCTTTGAATTATATTTGGCCATTCCAAAATGTCACTCAAGTTTGCATTTGGAAGACTTTTTTATAGAGGATGTTTGGGGGTTATTTTCAATACCTGTATTGTACAAATGTACTGTACATAATAATATATATGTACAGATAGTTCATGGCTGGTTTTCAAACCTATGCGTTTTAAAACTAGACCCTCATAGTCGAAAAATGTCGAAATTCAATCTGTTTTGAAAATGCTTTTGAACTTTTATTTCCAATTAACCCTGAAGTAGTATTTTTCCAGCCTCTGCAACTGTAATGCAACGCTGTTGTGAAATGACATCCATATTTGCTTTTTTCAAATCTTACCTGCGTAACAGTGTCCTAAGCAATATATAGTTGTGTGGTATGACTGACGTATTAACATCTAGCCCCGCATAGACTAGTCTGTTTGCATAACATCATTTGTGATTACTTCAGATGTGGCGGGGGTTGTTTAACCGGATTTCCTGGATTCCTCTCGACTACATTTAATATTTTTTTTGGAATGAATTTAAAGAAATATCCACTTGCTCACCCTTTTTATTTAAATGTAAATTCATGTAGGGGTTTCCTTGGTAACTTTTTCATAATCGTATTATATTTTCAGGTTTTTTTGTTTTTTTTCTTCTCTGCCCTGCCAGTTGTAATGTGCACACAAGTAGCTGTAAGATTGCTGATGTGGGAGTATTCACTGACTCGCTCACTCACTCCAGTTGTAATATCATGGATATTAGACACTTGGGTACTATATCATGTACTTGGTGCAGGGTTTTGTCCCTTGGTTGCACCAGGTTCTGATGACCAAGATCTCAATCACATTCAGTCAAGTTAGGATCTGTTTTAGCACCATCACCCTTCTGTTGCCAAGTGACAATAAACTGTCACGCCTTGATCTGAAATAATGTTGGGTGGCATTGACACATTCAAACAATCTCTTGTAGACTGAGTAGAGCTAAGATGTTTCCTTCACTTTAGGATATAAAATACCTCATGATAGTTCCCATAATAATGAGCATAACAAAGGGGGAATATTGGGGGAATCTCATAAAAATATTGCCCAACATTCCTGATCCTCTGATTTTCTGTTCAGTATGTTTTCAAAATATACCTACTACTCAGATTTCACTGGACACAGTAATCAGTGGCTGATAGTATTTGGCAAAGTACATTTTTATCATTTTATTTTTTTGTTATGATTCCATTTAACATTGGCTAGGTTATTTAGAGGAATCCAGGCAGAAATTGTCTTGTCAAACACAATAAAATCACAGCAGTCATTTTACTTTATTTACTTCTTTGTAGGAAATATTATTTATATTTATGAAAGTAGTTTCATAGTTTCAGATTTTAATGCATGCTTTAGTAAGTTAAAGCTAAAGGTTATATTGGTTATACCATGTCTTATGTTGGTTATACCATGTCTTATGTTGGTTATACATGTCTTATCTTGGTTATACCATGTCTTATATTGATTATACCATGTCTTTTTTGCACAGTTGACAGTCTTGTATTCAAACCTGTATCAGTTATGGTCACATTGTGTACTACTCACATTTGTAAGGGACCACAGCCTTAATGAAATGGACTTTCTTGTTCTTAGCATATGTTGAATAGTATAGGTTTTTTTGAAAGCCATAAGGACTCTGATCAAAATATTGTTCATACGTCTGTGCTGGTACTTGCAGTACTCAAAAGCCATCTATGAACATCTGTTTTATTACAATTAGGAATATCAGTTATGAGATGACAGTTGTTCCATGTGTTGTGAAGGTTTCACAGAAGTGTTTCCTGTGACAAAATGTAGGACTTGTCCATGTGTCTGGCAGTGTGTGGCATTAAGGCCCTAATTGAGAGTGAAATATGTTCTACAAATCAAATTGTTTATGTCACCCTGAGTGCTTGAAGAAGCCTCATCTATGAGGGGGAACCTTTTTATGCACCACGTTGGGTATATAAAATGTCTCTGTGATTAGGAATGGAAATGGGTCTTCAGCAACCCTTGTTTGTCATAAGAAGCAACTTATTTTATGAAAGTTCATCACCATGATAGTTAGCATTGAGGTTCTACTTGGGCGTACATGGACTATACTTTATAGTTGGTTAAAACTCGTATATTAAAGGTATACTGAAGGCTGTAGAATTCCAGGGGTGAAAGGAGCACTTTTTTATAATTAACATACTGGTAGTGTCTCTGTGGCAGAAGAATTTATAAGGCTTAGAATTGGTCCAGCTTTGAATGTTCACTCAGACAGAATGTAGCTGGGGTTTTTTCTGAATATGGAATAAATTGGATTTTTTTTTTCGCTCTGTTTTACTTATGATAAAGTGTATCCACTGGTACCAGGTTTGTCTGTGAGATTGTGACTGCCAGTTGTGCTTCCATGTCTAACCTGCCAGTGATGTTTCAGCTTGAGTGAGAACCAGTCTCTCGTGGTCATGCCTCCCTGGTCCAACAAGTGGCTGATGTTCGCCATCGGACTCTCCATGTTCTTGCACTTCTTCATCCTCTACGTCGACTTCATGTCGGTAAGCAGTTCTCTCCCTGTCTCATACTAGTTGTCTCCAAGAATGAGTGAGTTTAGGTTTACGCTGCACTCAGCAATATTCCAGCTGTATGGCAGCGGTCTGTTAATAATCGGATCTGGACCAGACAATCCAGGGATCAACAGCATGAGCATTGATCTGCGCAACTGGGAACCGATGACATGCGTCAACCAAGTCAGCGAGTCTGACCACCCGATCCCGTTAGTNGCCTCTTACGACAAGAATGGTTTACTGAAGATCAACAGTCTAAGTAAACTTCGGCTCAGTATTATTCGTTACACTGCTAAGCTGAGTCTAACAAAACCTTGTGGAAGGTCGCGTCAGGTAACCTTTGAGCGACCTATGACGTCCAATCAAACGCGAGACGGACGAATGGATTTAACCAATCGGACAACTGCTACGATTTAGGGTTTGGCGGGACTTACAAAATGGATTTTCTCTTCCCAAGTCGCCAACACTGATCTCATAACAAATGAAAACCTGCATAAAACACAGATATTTGACCTGAAGTATATACGCTTTGGGGTTCCTGTTGACATGGTTATCAGTAGCTAATATTTCTACAAGCTGACATCCTTGAATACTGACAAAAAGCTATTCTCAGCGATTGTTAACTCCTGTTGTGCATCACTCGAAGCAATCGTATTGAAAATAGCATTCTGAATCGTTGGGGTGAAAAACATTTTCGAGGTAAAAGTTCAAAAGGTATGTGTGAATGTCAACTCATGATTTGGTAGGCTTTGTTCTGATTTTTCCTTTGAAAAGGTCAGCTGACGCGACCTTCCACAAGGTTTTGTTAGACTCAGTATAGCAGTGTAACGAATAATACCGAGCCAAAGTTTACTTAGCCTGTGAAGATCAAGATTCTAACCCGAATCTTCACGGGTTACTTGACAAAGAAGCACCTTTGCTTTTTGTGGTAAGCAGCAGATAGCCATCAAATAACTCACTTGGTAAGGGAGCTCTGGGACAGCCTTGTTGTTCAAGTCACACGTAGGCACAATGTGTTAGTAATGGTTAAGTATCAGAATGAGTAGCCGCGATTGGCTGGCTGGTCTTCTGTGGTGTGATTTTAGTCATACCGTTACCCGCTGGCTAATCTGGTCCTATCATGTGCTATGTCACATGGTGCAGTCACATGGCTGGAATGATGCTGAATGCAGCTCCCAATAACATTAACACGCTCATCCTAACTATCTTGTGACGGTTTGATCTACATTTGTGTCTAACAGGCTCGCTGTCACCATATTCTCCCCATATTCCAGATCCTTACCATCTTGTCACGGTTTGATCTACATTTGTGTCTAACAGGCTCGCTGTCATGATATTCTCCCCATATTCCAGATCCTTATCATGTTGAAAAAGTTTGGTCTACATTTGTGTCTAACAGGCTCGCTGTCACGATATTCTCCCCATATTGCAGATCCTTACCATGTTGGGACGGTTTGGTCTTCATTTGTGTCTAACATGCTCGCTGTCACCATATTCTCCCCATATTCCAGATCCTTACCATCTTGTGACGGTTTGGTCTACATTTGTGTCTAACAGGCTCGCTGTCACGATATTCTCCCCATATACCAGATCCTTACCATGTTGTGACGGTTTGGTCAACAGTTGTGTCTAACAGGCTCGCTGTCACCATATTCTCCCCATATTCCAGATCAGTGCTCATGACTTCAACCACGGGTTTGTCTGGTCCAGATTGATTACATGGAGACCATGCGTCATAATATTGCTGAGAGTATAAGACTGACACATGATGCCTGAAACACTCTCAAAGCATCTTTGGGGCACTGGGGTAGCGGAGTGGTCAAAGCGTTCGCTCAGCACTCCGAAGACCTGGGTTCGATTTCCCCACATGGGTACATTTCTGGTGTTCCCCGTCGCTATTTTGCTGAAATATTGCTAAAATTGGCCTAAAACCATACTCGCTCATTCTCACAGCATCTTTAAACAACTCATTCACTCTTTTCTTTTTCTCCACAGGTGATTTTCCAGATCACACCACTTAACGTTGAGGAGTGGGTCGCAGTAATGAAGATCTCTATACCTGTCATCCTACTGGATGAAACACTCAAGTTCGTCGCCAGAAAATTCGCTGATGGTAAAAACTTCCTCTTTGAACTGTATGGGCCAATTCTAATGTGGGCTATTTATATTGGACTTGTAATCATCTGTCCATTATGATGACTGTGTTAGCAGATCTACCGAGGGGCATGGTGTGACGTGCCCATCGTGAGGTGGGCGGCGTGTGATACGCCCACCCACCCTGAATGCTATTGTTTTCCTGGGGTTTGCTTCCCACCCACCCTTGTTCCAAGCTCGATCAACTCTGTAACACTGAGTTCTCTCCCTGCTGTTTGATTGGTTGAGACCCAAATGCAGTTACCATAGCAACAAGGGAAATAACTGGCGGGGTATATTTTCAAAAACTAACTTCGTCACATGGCGTAAACCCATTTTATCATAATATGTTTTAAAATATTTCAACTTTCTGTCTAGTTGATGGTAACTGTGTTTCAAGGAGTCTCTACATTCTGGGCATGTGTAAATACAGTCATTAATAAAAATACATATTTTCAGATTTGTATATGAATTCAAACCTTCTTGTGCTTCAGACCGTATGAAAGCATATTCACGGTATGATCTTTAAAACATCATTACATTCCATTAAAAAAAAAGACAAATCATTCACATTTTTTGGGTAAAATGGATTTGCAGGGTCGTATCAAATGCATGCCCAGACTGTAGAACTCTGTGTTTGTTAGTGTGGTAGGAATATAGTATAATGATCTGAATGGCTGCCGTGCTCCCTTCGCACACAGTGACGGTACGAGGCATCACGCACAGCCATGGCAAAGAGTCTGCGTGGTGTGGAAGGAATGGCGTTTTTTAGTTGATTTTACTCTTGTATGTAAATTATTCTTTGAGAAGACTGTACAGTGTACTGTTAATTTCTTGGTACTTGTTACATGACCATTTTGTACAAATGAATTCTGGGTAGAGATTGTGATTTTTAAAGCGTTTATTTGCTCTAACCAAGATGTGTAGAGATCGGTGTGTTTCTTTGTGAACGTGAGAATGGTTTCTATTTTGTTCGTCATTGTCATAAGTCTCATCTTTTTGCAATATGTTCATAAACATTCTCATTCAACATAATCTGTGATCGTTAAACATAAGATCTTCATTTCTGTATTGCTAAAGTGGCCATACTTCATGTCTACATATACTATACAACTTGGTTTGGGCAGCAAATCTCTTACCACTTCTTGCTTCATATAACAAGCTCTAATGATGATATATCCCATAATTTTCTAAACAAATGAATCATTTCAGACTTAAATATTTTTAATTGAACAATCATAACAAATAATACCTATAATTATTATCAAGTTCATAATTTGTTAGCAAGTTTCAAGAACCATGTTCATTTTCAAAAATATTTTGGAGAATTTTTTAAATATTTTTTAACATTTCACCTAAAGCCTTTTCTCGTACTCGATATTGTTAAATGTTGGATATATTTAAGAATACTGTAAACTCAGCAATGTTGATGTTATTTAAATGCTTGATGTATCATCATTGAGACTTGAGGGCTGTGACAGGGATGAATGAAATGTCTAGATGGTTACCATGGTTACAGCACGTGTATAACACTGGAATTGGGATTTCTTTCCTGTCTTTGAAATATCTCTCAAATCTTTGGTCTCTTATCATATATCCCACTAACAGTGATAATTAGAAACTTGTATGTTTTTTAGAAGCTAACTATTTTTGCAATGTAGGTATGTTTTTACTACTACCATGAAATGGATTTATCAGGGAGTGTCTCTTCAGTTTTAAATAGTACACAGGAATTGTTAGGTTCTAGATAGGCAATAGTGCCAACTGCAATAGTCATAACCGAAGACATTGCACACTTGATGTGACGAGATCTGTAACAAAACCAAACCTGCTATGCAATACTGTTATTTGTCACTCACGTTGGACAAAAATAAAGATAACTAAAGTATATAAGGTCTGACACAGGTTGAAATTCTGTTGTTCATTTGGTGAGAAAATATTGTCCAAACTTCAGTTCCCCATTGTCGAATGTGAAGTTGTTTATTTATTAACCAGATTTTTCTTAGTCATCAAGGACAATACTTTCTCATGTGCAAGTAAAGAACGACCTCAAGTTGCCTCTTCGTGTCTGCTTGTCCAATTCTAACCCAGTCCATATTACCAACATTTCCTTCTATTTATTTACGTTACCATGGTTACAATATCCCCTGGCATTGAATGCAAATTTCACTGGATGCAAATAATCATGAATTTTGTAAATACTCATTTATCCTATCATACAGAGTATTTAATATATTGTCAGACCAGCTTTAACCTGTAACTGTAAATAGCAAGCTAGGACTTAGGACACCATACTTGAAGGTTAAGGGTCCCTGGCAGTCGGATGTATACCTGCCTCAGCAGTCATTGCTTGTAGTATCGACCAGCTGTCTAGTGACTTTGTTTGATTAGTAGATACCTTAGATTGCGCTCACGTGCCGTCTTTCTTGCATGAGGAGAGACACCACCTTGTCATACCATGTTGTACAGAAATAAAGACATTCTTTTAACTGGATTTTGCATGATGTGTTCGAGTTTGCTCTTTCTCTGTGTGAGAAAATTTTAACTTTCACGAAAAATTTAAGTGGCACAAAAAACGTTTGATTTTGGTCGCTTGATTTTGTGTGTTTTCTTGAGTTGTGACGTCAGCTTCGAAACTTGGGAAACGAACTGAGGAAGATTGGCCGATTTCTTCTGTGTCTAAGTTTGTCTCCCTCGTTGGCCATCTTCCATCAGCTTGTTTCTCTAGTGCTGGGCTGATCGCAGTGTGCCTGCGAAGTCATTCCAAAATAAATCACCCGTTTGACATACCTGTTTGTGAAGTAACCCTGATCTGTGAATGCAAGTCACATGATAGACTATAACACCTATGGACTAACACACATGGCAACTCTGTCCGCGCCCACGTGCTGGCGGTACTATTCAAGATGGCGGCTGACGCTGAAGCCCCTTGTCCTCTTGCAACTAAAGACTTGGCCGTTCCATTCGCACAACTGCACCTAAAGCTACTGCTTCCTACGACTGCTTCCATGTCAAAATATAATATAACACAATCTAGACACAATCACAGGTTAGTTATTCAATCACATTTTCCAGACAATTTCTTAGTTAAAGATTTTCATTTCATCAAACACTTACCATTATTTTTAAAATTTATTTTCTTTTTTTATATACAGATCTGACTTGTCAGTTTAATTATCGTAATTTACACTTTGTCTTGATAAATCTATGATGGTTATGATTTCATTTTACCAATTAACTTTGAAGTTGTTTTCTAGAAGTTAGAACTAGTGGACTAAGTGCATGTCAGTTTCCGTTGATACTATGTCTAATTCTGGGGTGAATTTGGCATCTTGCATGGCAGTGTGAACCCTTCGGTGCTGAAAACCAGTCATCTAATTTTGGAGAGTATATCTTTGTTATATTGATATATCTTGTGCGACCTTAGTTTTATTCTGAAAATGTTTTAATTGTTCTTTCTATTCTAAATGTTATATATTTATTTTTGTTGACTGTTAATTACTATTTTGATTCTTTAGACTGCATGCTCGACTTGTCTTTCCCTGCTAATTCTGTTACCTCTGCCAGGCTTTTCAGGATGTGACTAAGTCCTTTTATGCAATGAAATATCAAAGAATAAAGTCTAAAGTTAATGATAAAAACTTGAAAAATTTGGTTGGACATTTTGCCCCAGTATTCAGTGAACCAAGTTGGAACCACATACGTATCTTAAGATTAACACTATTTTACAGAATATTGAAATATTTAAGGACAGGTCACTATTTTGCTCTCCTTGTCTCTCCTATGTTCCTCTACCAATCGTTGATAAAACTTTCGGGATCTACATTTTTTATGGTTTTATTCATGTTTGTTTAGTTATTTTTTGGGTGTGTATTGGTGAGAACTGGACTGATCAGGGAGGTTTGGATGTGAATATTTTTGGTGATATTTTTTATCATTGTGAAACTGTGCTGTCTTCACTATGAAAGAATATCCCCTGAAAATATTCATGATCATTAGTGTTTATTTGTTCAGCAATCTATACATTATTACAAAAGACTGGGAATCAGTTGTGTGACTTGTACCCATTGTGGATCTGTGTTTACACTGCTGGTTCTCCGAGGCCGTCAGACCAGGTCATTCTGACCGCCATTGTTCTGCTATGATATTGCTGGCCATGAGTCAAGCCTTTTAACTCAGATTCACTCTTTAATATAATTCCTTAATTTCAAGACAAATAAGGTTTTAATATGGAAAAGTCGTAGTTGAGTACTTTACACTTTCAAGAATGATGCGAGGACGATACGGCAACTGCAGGTACGTTACGTGAATGACAACTTCGTCTAACCCTTGGGACTGGGCGCACACTAATATTCAAATGTACGAGTAGCTGTTTTCATTACATCAATAACGTTTAAGGGTTAACACCTACAAAGTTTCGCTTTCAACACAAATTTTATAAATGATTGAACTTTTGGTATAAATGACAGGATTGCTTTAGCTTTAGTAAGGAATTTGTTCGGCCTCTGCTTCCAGTTATGGTGTTATTCTTTTACTGATGTTGCTGACATATCTCTAAGTGTAGAACAAAGGTCGAGGTCATTTCCTGATGGGTCATTCTTTGTCCTCTTTCAGATCTTCCTGGCTTTTTCTGATTGGCTGACGCCAAGATGTGATACTCTCGAGACCATCATGACAGGTCATGTGATCCACTCCACACGAGACCAGCAACCTCGTACTTGCACTCTAGCCTGCCGTCTCTTGGCAAATCGCGCTGGAATGCATTGACTTTGTGTGCGCCGCAAATGATTTAGCAAAGTGTGCATTTATTCCGCCAGGTTGGATTGAAACCCATATCATCTTCAATCTCGGCCTGGCGGCAGACCGACGCAAGCTCATAGTTAAAGAACGCCTATCAGTGCGCGTATACATGCGTAGTTACAGAAGTGTAGTTATGCATGACATGGTATGTCTGTTCTCTTGTGGATTTTACTGATTTTTACGAACTTCTATATTTCAAATTTTATCTTCAAGGTATTTTTATCGTATATACGTAAGTATTGCTTGCAAAACATGGACATCTCCTGGTGGGTATATGGAAAGATTTGGAGCCAAGATCAGTCTTGTGGCGGAGTTCTTAATTCAGCCTACGCTTTTCCAGTTATGCCGGGTGTCTTTGAGGCAGCCCCACGCAAGCCTTACGTCCCCTACGATTACCGCTAGAGCGGTGCAGCAGCCAGACATCGGCGGCGATGGACTATTGGAGAAACAGTGCGGGTTGCCGGGTCTCACTGTGGTGGTACACAGCTATCATGTGATGGAGGATGTCGGGAATACGTACTCTTCCTTTGCTGTTTATGTTCATTTTTCCCAGCGTGCAATTAGTTTGTGGCCTTGACCTTGGCTGTTGGCGCCCTCTGTTGATACTTCTAGCCTACAGTTTAGGAGATCCTGAACTCCTAAACGTGTATGTTTCTGATTTCGTGTTAAGTAGTAAAGTGTGTGCCTACGAGTGAACTCTTCATCCAAGTATTGAAGATATTAATGTGAATAATCGGGACACCTTCTCACCGTATTGGATGTGATGAGCGAAGATGCAACGACAGGTCTGACTTGTAACTATTATAATTATTATTATATTCTCCTATGATCATGGATGCCTGGCTTGAGTGTGTGTAAAATAGAAGAGATTTATATAATTCTGTCAAGTCTCATTCATCTGCGATCTGACTCACGACTGCCATGTTTATCGGACAGATGACCTTGACCTTGGAGCCTCCTTGACCTTGGATCATTCTGTGCCACGGGAAGTTTCTGAACCTTTATTCATGCAACTTTGTTACTATTTTGTGTGGTGAAGATTTAATGTTTAGAGGTTAGGGAAGCTTTTGTTCATATTGGCTGTTATTGAGATCATATACATCATAACTGTTTACCACATTGCCAAAGAGTTATCCTTCCTCTTTGCAAATAAGTTCCATACTTCGCGGTAAGTTGTACAGACACCAAATTAATATAATCACAAATCCTGGATTGATCAAATTGGATTTTATAGGGATATATTTAGATCGTTAATTTATCTGGGCTAAGGCAACGAATATATACTTGGGTTGACTTGTATCATATTCCCATGAAATGTTACCTCAGATGGAACGTGAGTCTGCTGTTTGGGGCCAGGGGGACAACAAATCGTCACACTTATGCAACAATTCTCGCTGGGGAAGCTCCAGTATTATCAAAGATGGCCGCTAGATGCTCAAGGGAGGCAACTCCAAATCCTAACTCTTGTGATACCAGGAGGTGGAGTGAGACAGACAGACATAGGAACCCTTTGGTGGAATCTGCCATGCGGACCCCCTGTAGTGCCCGCCCTGGCCCCACACGGAGGAACAGATTTTATTTTATGTAGATATAATCCTGATTTGTACATTTCCTATAGATTAAAGTATCGGTTTTCTAAAAATCTGAATGTGTTATATATAGTGTAGTTTAGTATGACTTTGGAAGTTCTTATACTGGCTTGATAAGCGTCAAACCTGACCGGAACCTAGTGAAAGGGGTAGCCCTGTGGCAGGCGTCAACACATTTTTTAAGCACATTTTTATGTTGGTTTTGAGGAAATCTGCCTCTCTGCACCAAAACACACACTGGACATTCTGTCTGACCATGTGTATTAATTATGGCCGACACATCAATTCAAACATTTACAAGTTGGCTCAGTTCATGGCCGACGCGTCACATTTCTGCTGTTATCCAGGATTTAATCAACATGAACCATACTCATAATTTTTTCAGAGAATGTTTATTATGGTGCTTATTTGAACAAAACTGGATTGACCAATATGCAATTCCATTTAGAACATGGTCAAATGTAACATGTACTATTTGGGGTTACTTTCTTAATGTACTTTTGATGGGTTGAGTCCCACCCGGGAGCCACTAGTTGTGGAAGCTGCAGTGGGCAAGATGGCTGTGTGCTGGTGATAAGGCGCCTGACTCTGAGTGTGGGTTCGAATCTCGGATGGGACTGAGTACCAGACTCTGTACTTTATTGCGAAAGTGTAATCACAAATATAACATGTTGGATTGACCAAATCACAAATAGAATATGAAGCAGGCTCGAGTTCCAATGTGTGATAGTGCATAGATATTCATCATGCTTTATAGTTGACTTGTGATAGTTGAAGCTCTTCTACCTTTGCTTTGTTGAACTGGGACAACATAGTGTAATCATCTGGTCATTGTTTAATCCGGCAGCTCTCAATTCCCTCCGCCCGGAGATCGGAAGGTCGCGGGTTCGATCCCCGACCACGTCATAGCAAAAGACGTTAAAATATGGTACTT
>VKKT01006526.1:17636-38559 GCA_008038995.1 Haliotis laevigata | reverse complement strand
CCAGTTTTTATATTGTATTGTCCTTATAGTGCTATTAGTTTTAACTTTCCACACTAGTTTTATTTTTAATTGTGATATACTAGTTGTTTTACTGTCCTTCGTAGACAGACCAGACCATATATTCAATCTGACAAATAATATATGTTCTAAATCAAATTTCTCTTTAGTTCTTTAGTTATTGTTTGACAAATGACTGGCAACTAAACAAGCACAAACTAAATTCATCACCCGTGCAATCACGGTTTGTCGGCGGTGACCCCATGGTGATTAGCAAGTAGTTGCCCCGTTAAAACCGAAGACGGATTCTGCTGGGCGGGGCTTATAGACCAGGACTGCATCGGTCTGTTTACATGCACTGTTCACAGTCGTGTCAAGGGTTTGAACCCAAGATTCGCCTTGGTCACTATCCATTATTTCTCAGCATTATATTTATGTTCTGGGAATTCACGTAAGTGGTCAAGGTATGATAAATAGTGACACGTCTTCGTGTAGCTGAAGACGATATGAGACGACAAAACGGTTGCTACATTCATAAGAAACCAGTGGTGTTGGTCGCACATTATATGAGTCACTATCAAATAGTAATATTACCAAGTGTCCACGAAAAGGCAAGCCTATCCAGCCCCACCGGTTGCACACGTCATACGTTAATGCATATCTCGTCAATATAGTTCAAAACACGGGGCGTATGTATCGTAGGCATTTTGGTGGGATTTGTGTTTTAACAGGGAATATAGACATGGATAAATCAGTGGAAGGAAACATGCTATTTGATTTTGACTCAACAAAAACAGGTCACATACATCTGACGCTTAAATAAACGTATTGGACAAATTACCTTGTTTAGATTTTGCCAACCGGACCAGAAATTCTGGCGCATGCATGTAGAATCAGACCCGCAAGGTGGGGAGCAAAATTGTGGATGCCTAATTTGGTGTCCTAATGTTTTATCCCTAAGTTTGGGGTAAATATCATCAAGGAGGAAATCCAGCGTTTGGCATGTTATCTCAGTAAACTTTAAGGTACATCCGCGTCCTTGCTTGAAAACACATTCACTTTAGATCAGATCAGATTACCTTGGAAACTACTTGAAATTTATTTCATTAAATGTACGCAACATTTATTGCAGTGTGTAATCACAAAACATACATATTGTGCACATACGTTTGACCATGTTCGGGAATATGGCTTGAAGGTTCAAACTGCACAGTTACTGATAATACATATTTTTTGGTGCACATATGAAAACTGTTATGCTGTTACCTGTGGCACAGTCATCCCCTGTGTATCCATCTGTGCACACACATGGTGCGGTAATGGCAGGACAGGTACCGTGGCTGTTACAGACGGCGCCTAACGCACAGTTAGCAGCATTGACTTCTCTGATCACAGCAAGGATCATCACAGCTGAAATTACAAAACAGACCGTTATACACCTGTAGTGTCAGTGCGTGTACAGCTACAAATTACAGCTAGTAAAACCAGAGCTTTCAAATTCCATGTTTCGATGAATCTGACAATACATAATGCTACTTTCCAAGTGCATGTTTTATTCAATAAGTTAAGAAGTTATGTGACACAAGAATATGTACATCGAAATGTCTCATCACCTGAATAAATCCATAACGTTTGTCGTTATCTAAGTTATGTGAACTCTTTGAAGGGTTCAACAAAAGCCTTACTCCATGACAAACTCTCTTAAAATGATCAAAGAGTTTGATTAACGGCAGGTTTTAACGCTGTTTTCACTCTTAAAAATATATAAATGAATAAAGTTACCAGCGCATATGAACAGAACAGCACGGTCCATCGTTGGAGTGTTATGGAGTCACACAACCTGCAGTCAGTGACGTAGAGGCCTGTGGTTGTGTGCAAGGTCTTCCGACGTTTTATACAAGGCTGAATAGCACTGGCTTTGTTTGTCATGTCACATGTCCTAACAACAGATGACCACAAACCACCTTGCATACGTGTCACTTCCTACACTGTACACTGATTGGACATGTTGATAATGGTTTTAGTTTTGCTTCCTTCGGCTTGAAAGATTTATCACACGTATGTGTATGTGTGCGTGTGTGTGTGAGAGAGAGAGAGGGGCAGAAAGAGAGAGAGAGGGAGAGAGAG
Source organism: Haliotis laevigata (assembly GCA_008038995.1). Taxonomy (NCBI): domain Eukaryota; kingdom Metazoa; phylum Mollusca; class Gastropoda; order Lepetellida; family Haliotidae; genus Haliotis; species Haliotis laevigata. The sequence continues at coordinate 36,435 of VKKT01006526.1, read as the reverse complement.
AGTATGTCCTGCGCTGCCACTAGGTCCCATCACTGACTCATTTGGCATAACAGAGAGTATTTGATTCCTGTCTGCTGTGAAAACGAAAATCTAGCCATACGATGTCGCATTTACAGGAGCAACTAAACCAAACAAGCCATACTATTGAATGTCCAACCCTAACGTCAGCAAGATTTGCACAAATATGTGTCAGCATTTTCTCACAACATAATGGAATGGTTCATATAACCCATACTGTTCTGTGATATGAAAACGAGCACAACAGGAAAGGTCTGATCAAGCGTGCTGCAATGATCAAGCATTACCGACGTATGTGTTGGGTAACTGGAAACTGGAAATGCAGAAAACTGCACTACATCGTACCATCCTTTCAGCAGGTAATTTCAGGAATTAAAATGAACATATTTTCATATGCTTCTTTCTTATACCATGTCTGTGCCACTTTTGTGGACACATCAGCTTTTAACTAAAGCAGCTGATCTGTACGCGATCTATGTGTGTTCAGTGACGGGTTAGTGATTGTCTCTCAAACTCAAACCCTTTATTCTCTAGAAACCGCCAAAGGCGGTACATGAGATAAACGTATATACATTTACATAATATACAAGACAGCAGCTTACACGATAGCTAGATATAAGATAGCAACAATATTTAATTTTTTAAATGCAATAAATATTTGATTTAGTAATTTAGAAAGGCATTTAAGGTCGCTTATGTTGGTAGTAGACAAGAGTTTCTTAAAGATGGACAAATTTGGAAACAACACGGATAAAAAAACGGATGTCTCCCGCCGCCAGGGTATGTTGACAATGCGTAGAGGAGGACAAAGCGCTTTGTTATATTTCCATTAATTGATTTTAGTATGACATCGAAGAAGACCTTATATGTATATAGCATTTATTGTTATGCTGTAAATTAATTCTTTGTGCCGACTGAAGACGATATAAATACTTCACTCTCACACCGGGGAATACTGTAGAAAATATTCACAGATAACTGACAAGCAGACAGGCAGCACACCCAGTGCATATTGACGCAGATCTCGCACACGAATGCCATACAGGTATGCTCCTATTAGTCATGATATTTTCACAAGAAGCAGCTGAAGGAATATAATGTCAGTCCTGCATTACATATTTGTGTGTTCACTGCACAGGCACATACTAATCATTCAATGTGATTTACTTCGAACATATGTGTATGTTTGCCCTTTCAAAATCGTTTACCCTCGAAACACAAACTGTTAGAAATGACAGGAAGAAACAGACAGACATGTCCAAACAGGCACACATGGACTATAGTCCGTTTGACTTCATTTGAGACCGATGAATTGGTTAACACAAAATCCAATAAATGCAACAAAACCAAATTTTGAACAGTCACGTGAAATCGACAGACCAACTCTGCTGACTTGTCTCATAATTTTGGACACCAGAATAAAACAGTTGTTTAACAAACGATCATTATTTTGTTGTTATTTACCGCTATTTTTTACCGGGGGGGGGACACTTGCTGGTAGTACAGCCAGGTACTCAACAAGCGTGTGTAGTGAAATTTCGATTTCATACGCGCAACTCGCACCTACCCTGTGTTCTGTGTACAGGGTTAACCGCTATCAATTATTAATCGCTACATACACGTACACTCGTAAATTCAAAGGTGTCAATCGTTGTAATCGGACACTTTGTGATTTTGTTAGGATTATCATTAGATTTTAGACGGCACGTGATCGTTGAATATTTACAGATCTAATCTAACGGTCTGACTGTAAGAATATGCTGTTGCCCATTGTATGACCAGCACACATGTGCATATGATAAACAGATAGTTTATCCTTTCTAAAGGATTTTTGGTGGAAGTCTGGATTACATTTCCAAATATGACGAAGTTCCAAAAATTCATTCAGTAATTGTTGATGAACTATATTGAAATAACCCATTATTCTATGAAGACAGAAAGAAAACTTAAAGTTATGAACATGAAAAGTCTGAATGAATCATAACACTCCATATTTTCCATAGCGTTACCTTTAACAGGAGAAACTTTTCTTCAATTTAACGCATAATCTTGATAAATGGACGTCATGGAATTAATTAACGGAAAATCTAATCGTAAAAAGAGAGAAAACCGTCAATGTATTCAGAGAAGCAAACATGGAACGAAAAGGACTTATTTTTGTAGCGCTGATATGATCGCATGACGTAAACGAAATTCATTCTTCTTTCAGGATCCTGGCGTGCAATCCCCAGGAAATCACATTAGTATCAATAACCGAACACTATGTCCGTATGTGGTATAATATCCCTGACACCACTTCTTATTTACTGTATCAGAAGTTAATCAGACGCTCGTTCAGACTTGAAATTTACATTCTTGATGGGGGTGGGGGGTGATCCTGTGATATACCTTTGTTTTATTACGATTTGTATGTGGTGACACAAAGAAGACTGCAACAGTTTCGTTGCTGCCTGCTATGAGAAATGTTTTATTCTTTAATTATTGATTTTAATTTATAACACTGGATAGATCTAAGTAATGTCTTTAAATCAAATAAAACATTAGTGGGACAACAACAACGACCTTGGTTTCAAATTACAGCGTCTTACACAACATATTATTTATAATTTCGAAACAGATACAGTTGATTGAACACATCTATCCTGAACTCATTCTACATTGTTAAGATTGTCAGGAACTAGTAAGATACGAGCCGATGGTTGTGTCAGCCACAGGTGCCTTCTTGTCAAACCGTGGAAGCGTACAATCCATGACGATTATAATTCAAAAGTACACAGTAAAACGATTGTAGATGCATGATTACGAAACTTTTAATGCTTGTGTAACCTATTAAAAATGCATAAGCTTTGTGGTTTCACAGAGCCGTGCCCAATACTAGTAAAACATGTGACATCTATTCTGCATTATCACTGGACCCACAGCACCCGCGTCGCATTTGTCTGATATGGTATAATTTTGCGCATGTCACCACGGAGGCAGAAATGTCCATAATTTGTATCAGTCTTGTTTAGGCTGTTTTGTTGTGCACACTGACAATGCCCTTCGGCACACGCAAACGAAGGTCAGTTTGATGCGCTGGGGATGCACTATTTATCATGGTGTTGGCACCGCTAAAGAATCAATATTAATGGTGCCAAGTATATGGAGATATTAGACAACCATTTTTGGCCAGTTATTTGCGCCATTTTCAAAATGAAGACTACACATTCATGGAGTACAATGCCCCCGTCCATCGGGCTCGTGTTTTAGTGAACTACAAGGGGGAAAACAGCATAACTGGTACATCTTGGCCCCCGCAATCTCCAGATTTGAATGTAATCGAAAATAATTGGAGCAACTTGTGTTTGGACTATATTTAATCGCTGTACGACACTATTCCAATCTGCCCCCGTGAAGTTCTAAGAATGAAGGGTCAGGGTACCAAATATTAAGGTATCCAGATCACTGGATTGTCTGGTCCAGACCCGATTATGTACAAACCGCCGCCTTATAGCTTGAATATTGCTGAGTGCAGCGTAAAACTAAACTCACTTACTCACTTACTCGTTGTAGGGCTGATTTAGTGAAAATGATGCAACCCTTAATTTAAATGTAGATTTTCAATGGGAGAATCGGATTTCTTTTTAGAAATACGTATCATTTTGATCAATTGTATTATTGTTTTGTTGTTTGATCGAATCATCCACCAATGAGCATTCTGAAACATCGTCGATGAACCGGGAATCGCTGAGAATGTTTTGAAAAATACGCAAGCATGAACGTCAAAGTGAACTGTTCAGCCATATTGCAGAGTGTTTATAAAATCACGTCATTCGTATGTCGGTTATGTTTCCCCCAGTGCATCACACTTATAGTTCAAAACCATCTGTCTTACACGAATCCCTGAATTCCTCATACAGTTCAAAATAAAATGACAAATGATCTTTGTCACCTATACCTAGTATCTTTGTGAAATCTAGATAAATATATCAGATGCTGCGCTGGGAAAGGACTATTGATCAAATGTAAATAGAACCAATCTCAGTTTTTACACTGTGTATCATTTTCTTAAGGAGAGATCCGTTTGCATACACTTGCTCATACGTTTTAGATCATGCATGGGAGGAGTATCGTAGCAAGAGATAGTTACATAAAAATAGGTGTACTCCAATATTTTACATTCAACACAATATATTATTGTTTCCGTAAGCCCTACGTCATGAATGACGCAAACTCACGCACAATGATGATGGTACTTCTCTTCATTTCTGACAATGGTGACAATGAATAGAAAAAGAAAATACCAAGCAGCAGATTGTCAGAATGTTTCGGACTACTTATATTTATGCATATACGTTGCTTGAAACAACGAAAGCTTCCATCCAAATATCCTGCATACTCGTGTCGGCGAACACGCACTTTTTGGTCTTCAACATTTTGGTATTGTCATTGAGGTGAGGTTATAAAGGAAACTACACGATCATTTCACGATCACCTTGTTGCTAATATTTTTAGTTCTAAGGCTACTGTAATGATAAGAGACTTGCACACAGTCTACATGTACACTTAGTTAGGCGAGCCGGACCGGTCCCCTACCCGGATGTGCCTGCCTTGCACGTGCTTCTCGCGAACCGTGTCACCTTGTCCACATCGCATTCAGTGCCTCAATTAAACTTGTGCTGTTCAGTCGTCTATTGTTGGTCCTCGTCCAAGCGTCACAATGTCACACGGTGCCAGGAGTGGTTTCGTCAGAGAATGGACAAACTACATCCACCCTCACCTTTGCTGTTGACTGGTAATCTTGCGTAGAACTGGCGTAAGTTCAAACAACGGTTTCAGTTGTTTATGACTGCTTCTGACAAGGACGGGAAAGGTGACACTGTAAAGTCGTCTATGTTTTTGTCTACTATTGGAGAAGATGCACTTGAGATGTATAACACATTTCATTTTGAGAATGACACGGATTCTATGAAACTTCAGCCAATTTTGGATAAATTTGAAGCTTATTGCATTCCCAAACGTAACATTACCTTTGAAAGGCACATATTCTTTACCTGTTGCCAGAGGGAAGGGGAGAAAATAGACCAGTATGTTTCAGAGTTAAAGAGCAGAGCAAAAACATGCGAGTTTGGAGATTCGCATGATTCTCTCATCCGAGATAGGATAATTTGTGGCACTGACAGTGATGCAATAAGGGAAAGGCTCTTGCGTGAAGATGATTTGACTTTAGATAAGACTGTTACTATGTGCAGAGTTGCTGAAGCTAGTAAAGTCCAAGTTAAGGAACTTCATCCACTAGACCCCCAATCGGTACATTCTGTTGAACAACAATCAAAATCTGGCCATCGAAAATCTAACAGAGAAAAGCCCCAGAGTTCTGGTTCCCGTTCGTCTGAGCAATTTCATACATGTGGCTATTGTGGATTTAAACACGCTCCTAGAAGATGTCCTGCATCTGGAAAATCATGTGATAATTGTGGGAAACAGAATCACTTTGCTAGAGTTTGTAGGTCCAGGATTCAGTCATCGAAAAATAAAGTTCACTTTGTCGAGGAAACCCAAGATGAACTCTTTGTGGATTCAATTGATACAGATGTCGTTTCTGACAAAGATTGGATAGTATCCTTACAAGTCAATAACACGTTCTTGCCACTTAAACTTGACACAGGTGCTCAAGCTAATATCCATTCTGAGAAAGATTTACCAGGCTACTTGACAAGCCAAGACTGCGTCCCTCCAGAACTAAACTCACTGGTTACTCTCATGTTGATATTCCTGTAATGGGTCAGTTTACAGCTACAGTTTGTCACAAGAACACACAACTTGATCTCAAGTTTGTTGTAACTACAGAAGATGTCCAGTCTATTCTAGAGTTAAAAAGCATGTGACCAGCTGAATTCGATACGTCGTGTTGTCTCTGTTGGTTCTGAGTTACCATTAGACGGAGATGTGGTGTTTCAGAACTATACAGACGTGTTCCAGGGTCTGGGTGATCTGCCAGGTGTTCACCACATCAAGCTCGACAATTATGTCCCGCTTGTTTCACACGCATGTCGTCGAGTACCCTTTGCTTTACATGACAGACTGAAGGAAGAACTCAACCTCATGGAGAACCTTCACGTCTTAACCAAGGTGAATGAGCCAACAGACTTGGTGAGTCCTCTTGTAATTGTTGAAAAGCCCAACAAGCAATTGAGAGTCTGCCTCGAACCTAAAGACTTAAATAAGGCCATTTAACGTGAACATTTTAAACTTTCTACACGAGAGGAAATCACTGCAAAGTTCTCGAATGCACATTATTTCAGTAAACTTGATGCATCAGCTGGATTATGGCAACTGAAGCTGGATGAGGAGAGTTCTAAACTCTGTTCATTCATAAAACCCTTTGGAAGATATAAATTCTTACGGCTCCCCTTTGGCATATCTTCTGCCCCAGAAGTGAGTGAGTTAATATTTAACGTCACATCGACAATATTTCAGCCATATAGTGACCCCCAGAAGTATATCACAAGACGATACACGCCTTGTTTGATTCAGTAGAAGGTGTAGATACCTCCATGGATGACATTATTGTGCCAGGTTCAACGCCTGGAGATCATGATATACATTTTTCTCAGGTTCTTGATATCGCACGTCAGAAGTTTAACCCAGACAAATGTGTTTTGGGGGTCACCGAGTTGACATTCTTGGCGATGTGATCAGCAGTGATGGTGTGAAGCCAGATGCCTTGAAGGTTGAAGCAATACAATCTATGCAGAGACCTACCTGTAAGAAAGATGTCCAGAGGTTTGGGGCATGATAAACTACCTAGGTAAATTCATCCCTCATTTGTCAGAGAAGACGCAACCTCTTAGACAATTGTTGGATAAAGATGTTGATTTTCAGTGGCTACCTCAACAGGAACAAACATGGTTGTCTCTGAAGCAAGTTGTATCACAGGAACCAGTCCTGAAGTTCTTTGATCCTGGGAGGAAGATCAAGATTTCGTCTGACGCTTCCCAGAGTGGTTTAGGTGCAGTGAGGTACTGCAGAAGGATGATTCTGATTGGTTGCCTGTAGCGTATGCTTCCAGAACTCTTACCAGTGCTGAAACAAGGTACGCTCAAATTGAAAAGGAAATGTTGTCAATAACCTTTACATGTGAACATTTCCATCAGTACATATATGGACAGTCCGTACTTGTAAAAACGGATCACAAGCCATTCGTTTCAATCTTCAACAAGTCTCTCAATGAATGCCCTCTCAGAATACAGAGATTCATGTTAAGAATGCAACAGTATGATGTTCAAGTCTCACACACCTCAGGAAAGTTCATGTTTACAGCTGATACATTGTCACGCTCAAAGCCCGGATCTGTTTCGTCATCTGAAGAATGCGTTCAAGCCTACGTGGCATGATCGTCTCGTCTCTCCCTGTGTCCACGACACGCTATGCTGAGATACGTCAGGAGACAGGCAAGGATCCAGTGCTATTTGCCTTGATGGAAGTTATTGAATCAGGTTGGCCAGAGCGTAGAAGTTGACATGACATGATTTGACTATTGTAGATGGTGTCATCTTCAAGGTGTTATAGTAGTAATACCTACCTCACTCAGAAAGTACTACTAGAAAAATTCATGCTGGTCATCTTGGTATGGAAAAATGTAAACGTTGATCCAGAGAAACTCTATTTTGGCCCAGACTCAATCATGACATTGACGATATTGTGTCTAACTGTTCTATGTGTCAAACCTACATGAACAGACAGCGGCCTGAACCTTTGCAGCCTCATCAGACAGTTTCTCGCCCTTGGCAGAAAGTTGCAGCAGATCTCTTTTATTGTTGTGGGAAGGATTGTCTGGTGATTGTAGATCATCTCTCCAACTATCCGGAAGTATGCTCATTGACAGATACGTTGTCTCGTCGAGTCATCACCGCCATGAAAACAGTGTTGGCTCACCATGGTATCCCAGACGAGGTATTTAAAGACAATGGTCCCCAGTGTCGTAGTCATGAATTTAGACAGTTTGCACATGATTGGCAATTCAAGCATAACACATCTAGTCCAAATTATCCACAATCGAATGGTTTGGCAGAAAAAGCAGTTCAGATTGTGAAACACATTTAGCGTAAGGAAAATCAGGATCCTTTTATGGGATTGCTTGCTTACAGAAGCTCTCCTCTGGATAGTGTGCAATCCCCTGCAGAGATTCTCATGGGCAGATGTATTCGCGCTAATCTCCCTATTCAGGAGAAACTTTTGCGGGTTTCCAGGTCTCGTAAAGTTGTTAAATGTAAAGAAAATCAGAAATTAAAACAAAAGCACTATTACGACAGGTCTACTAAGCCCTTGAATAGGCTACAGTGTGGTGACAGAGTTGCACTGCGTGATCATCAACGGTGTGATTGGTCACAACGTGGTACAGTCGTTCAGGACGCTAGCCCAAGATCTTACAATGTTCAGACAGATAGTGGTAATCAACTTTGACGGAATCGTCGTGATATTCAGTGAAGAGTGCTGGAACCGCTGATGTTACAACTCCAACTTTGTCGAGTCCATCTTCGTCTTCTGTGACGTCTCTTGTGTCTGAGATGTCTCCGTCGCCGACTATGACTAGATATGGCCGTGTGTCCAAGCCACCCGTGAGACTGGGAGTGGATTGATTGTTAATTATTGCATGTTTCACCATGTTAGATGTTTCAGTTGGCTCCCCATCGGTTGGAGAAGGTTCGTACTGGAGAGGGGTGATATAATGATAATAGACTTGCACACAGTCTACATGTACACTTAGCTAGGCGAGCCGGACCGGTCCCCTACCCGGATGTGCCTGCCTCGCACGTGCTTCTCGCGAACCGTGTAACCTTGTCCACATCGCATTCAGTGTCTCAATTAAACTTGTGCTGTTCAGTCGTCTATTGTTGGTCATCGTCCAACGTCACATTGTTACAGCTACTTTCGTGTTTTACATACTTTTTTCACGTGATTAATGTCACTATTTATCTCTTGTGCTTTGGGACTGGACAGGCACCAATAACGTCATAATCAAACTTCATTCTAAGAAAAATGAGTGAATAATTTCAATGATGGGTATTAAGTGATTAAACAATTCGACCAAACGTCGAAAATGAAAGGTTTTCCATAATGTTAACAAGATTACGCATGAGCTATCAGACACAGAAACCACTCAATGCACAATTCAAGAAAGTGAAAACGCACTAGTTATAGTACAAACGGTTACTCCACTACATGTGCGATCCATTACACATTTTGACCCCAAAGTGATAAGCCCACTGATCCTTACCGTAATGTGATATACATTTCACGTTATTGCTGCACACCCAACGGTGAGCGATGTATTGATACTTATTCCAGATATTTATCCGAACTATTTCAGAAATGTAAGTACAGTTCAATGTAGAGTAAACATTCTTAGTTTCAGGATCATTTAAATAACAGGACAACACTAATTACGTTTCATTCCACTGTGTGCACAAAGTACGATATAATACAAATTTGTAATTTAAATGCATTTGGCAAAAACAGGTGACACACTTCTGCAGAGATATACACTAGAAAACTAGACATTTAAAAAAAAATTAATGCATTGCGGGTAAACTCTAGTACTTAATTGCGGTATATACTAATACGTGACATATTTAGATACCTACCTTGTCTGCAAACGTCTTTCTCTCTTGTTTAAACCAAAAAGGCCGTCTCAAAACAGTGAACCTCAATCAAACACGTTCTCTTCCGTTTGCTATTGCAATTTGTTACCATTTGTAAGAGAGATCCCTAAACTCTCAGTAGATGATAAAAATATTCGTAAAATATCTGGCAATACCCACTTCAAGAACAACCCACTAGTTTATGAATATTTCATGATTTCATGAAGTGTGAGGAGATGAAGTCTCAGCTTTCATCTCACAGGACTGCCAAGTGTAATCGTACATTGCCTTGATGCAAGTCAGTTTTGTGCGTTTGAATTTAAGCTGATAGTTTTGGACAATGTCATGGTCACAAAGATCACAAATCATAAACCCCACAAATATATCACTGAGTATATGTGTTCTATTTGGAGCACACATACATGTAGGCTCTATCTCCGCCAGCTAACGACTAGTGAATGTGTGATATGTTTGCTTTAATTTCAGCTTTAGTTAATCCCTTTGGTGCCAGAGAGAGACTTGAGAATAAAATTCAAAATATACAAATACACTCAACAATTCAGTGTTTCCTAATAACATCTATCATCTGAGGTAAACAGTGTTGAAAATGTCCTTTCAAAGTTGGTTTATCGTAAATGGCCATATTTTTAGAACATTACGAAATCATTTTTGGTGTATGTTTAGAAAGGTAAAAATCGGATAAATACTTTCATGATTGAATTTTAAAAAACAACACTAAAGATCACTGATATCTGCTTTTCGTCAAATCACCAATGTTACGGTAATTATGCAGCGTCGCCGATAAACCTAGACTCGGTTGGGCTGTTTTCGAAAATACACGAACATGAAGACCAAACTGAACTTTAGTTTACAAAATCACATTTCGCGAAGGCTGATCATGAGACGCCTATCTCGTTAATTTCACACTCAGCTACCACAAATACACTGACTTCCTGGTACATTTTAGACTCAAATAACACATGGTCTTTGTCACTGAAACCAAGTGCCTTGATGAAATCAGTCGACACTGGATGTGACAATGAACGCTGTGTTCGTAAGACTGACCTTGTTTGCAACGTACTTACAGAAAAAATCAGATTTTACACTCATTTTACACAGATTTTCATTCATTCGTCTATTCGTTGCATGCAATCGCACAATACGTTCAGAATATGCATGGACAGAGTATCGTAGCAGGAAATGGGAAATTAAAATAGATACAATACATTAATTTGATTCATACCTAATTGTCAAAGTTGCCGTGCAGTGTGATGCCACTTGGATATGGGCTATACGTTTTTTTATCTTGATCTTATTTACATAAGAAATTTACACATTTAGTGTAGTACGCCATATTTGTAACCTCTTCACAAGTGTTAGACGATAAAACGTAGGCATAACTGCAACATGTACTGCTGATGTGCAATATTCAATGTTGTATTTTAATAGAAACAGGACAATGAAAAGCATTTCAATTTATCCTTATCAATAAAACTGACAATATTAATGACAAATGATGACAATATTTTATGAATGTATATGCACAGAATTTTACATAAGAAAAATTACAGGAATTTTCTTGTTCATTGAATTTGGTCTATGGACAAAACAACGATGGGTAACGCTTTTTCTCACAAATAATTCACACTTATTTATGTCCATAATATAATCAATTTATAATCGAAACGAAATTTAACGATAAATGATCAAACTATAACTATAATTCAGCACAAATTGCCAAAAGAATATAAACCATGACAAATCTTACATCTGATTGTTCCAAACAGAATTAGCTACCTTTATGTATCTTCTGCTGCGTACAAGTTTATGAAGAGAAATCGCCACATAATCATAAACATATATTCGTGAGTTGGAAATATTTTTATTTTTCATCTTAACTGATCCAAAACGGGGTGCGTGTTGTTCACATTAGGATACACAGTCAAAGCGGTTAATTGTTTTCTTTCCATTCAGGACATTATTAAAATGATAAAATCAGTCATTTTATCTTCAGTGGAAAGAGCGTCATATTCCCACAGAGAAAAAGGCATTTTTATACAATTACCTTTGGGACGAGATATACTAATCAACCTACCAGTGTTGTCTTTCTCCGACGTTGCAAAGAAGCCATGAGGCGTCAATTAAAATAGTGTATTTTCTTCATTTCATTTAATTACATTTGAAGTCACGAGGAAGACCCAGGTTCGACACCCCATTTGGGTACAATGTGTGAAGCTATTTCTGGTGTCCCTCGTTATGTCATTGCTGGAATATTGCTAAAAACTGAAGTGACTCACTCACATATTACGTTTGGATAATGCTCTGTTAATACTGGTGCAACATTAGTAAAAATACATCTACTGAACGGGAGAATATAGGAATTGACATAGAGCCAGCCACATCGCTACAATTTACTCTCTCATGGAGTCGATGTCATCATTTCTTCTAAAATCTGATACAACCAAAACATATCGGGTAACAGTGAGGGTCCTTTTATTAGAATAGTTTTGCTAACCGTAAACAAAACAACACGTCAGTATCCAAAACAAATCCTTTCGAAGTAACCTGAGTGAAAATGACATAGTGCTAAGCATAGCGAAGTTATAACATATACCCATATCGTTTGACAACATAGTGGAACATCCATTTTCTAAATGTATAGAATTTCTTTTTCTCTATGTTGCGTGCATAACTATATACACACGCGTACAAACTCATTCCGTAAATACTTATGTCGTTCAGATATCAGACAGTATTTTCTTTGCTTCGTATTTCCGCAAAAATGAAGAATGAAATACTGTATGCCCACTGTGGGTGTACGATAAAAAGCTAGTTTCTTACGCATAGAAACATTTCGGACAAAGATCAGCAGTGTAATTTTTCAAATTTTTGTATGTGCACTTCCGTCTGTGGGAACATACATATTCTACATATCTGTGTAATTTTAGAGCCGTTGGTGTTCTGGTGCCGCGCGAACGAAATTCTCACGCAACGTTCACTTTTTTCAGATATTGTGGAAATGTGCACTAGAAAATAACATCGGCGTCCAGTGGTTAAGGAAACTCTGCTTGTTGCTGGGCTTTTTGCTCAAGTAGACAGGAGCTTTAAGATATGCATAGACATGTCCATGCACAGATAAAAATAAAATGTAATGTGAAATCTATGATTTATCATGTGGCATTTAAAGTTCAATATTTGGAAGAGCTTAGTGATCGTGAAGAGATCTCGTGTTAATGTAAATTACAGTCCTTTTGTCTCCAAACGAGAAATATTCAGGAATAGACTATTTAAAATCAATACAATCCATTGCAACGACTACCATATACCTGCCACTATCAGTTATTATAGCTAGTCATTTTTTGGCCATCAATGGAAAGAGTAATTTAAGAAAGATCATGTCGTCTTAATTATACACAGTACCTTTACAAATTTACATAATTTCTATTTATGTTATTTCATAACAAACAACACTATGGAGACCTAACGATACTTTGATGTGTAAAGATACACTGCTGTAATCCCTAGAGACAGGTGTGAAATGGTACCTTGCAAATTATGCGAAACGATTGTATCAGCCTGATATGCTCTAATTTCGTTTCGCGGAGAGTGCGGCAGGTCGCGAAGGTAACAACAAGAGTGAATGCGAGTAGAGCCTCACCATTCGCAGGTTTAGAATGAGTGAAGCTTTGTGGAGTTCATCTGTCACTCAGAGTGTTGTGAGTAATTCCATATATGGTACTTTTACGTCACAGTAATGTTTGTTACTGAGTATATAATCGTAAAGGGTATTTATGTGCCTTATCAGACAATCCAGTGATCGACATACTGGGTATCGATCTACACGACTGGGACACGATGACATACATCTCCAATGCCAGTCACTCCTATCATCGAGCATGGCTTGCTGAGGATCAAGTTTAACCCGTATTTTCACCGGCACTGAGGGAGTCTACACTTGTGTACAATATTTCCTGTTGACAGGAGATCAAACAAGACAAGACCTTCAATCGTAAACATATATATGGCTGTTTACACATTGGCAAAACCACTTACCTGTTACTCTGCTTCAGAATCAGGTATCCAGCCATTTGATTTACATCTTCATACATGTTAACTGCAAAACAGATGACGGACCTTGCTCGGAAGAAGTTACCCTGACAATTACACTCTGCACTCTTAACATTACTGAATGATTTAAAGGCACATATATTCACAGTGTTTAGTCGTTAAAGGCAAACGTGCATTTATCATGTCTGATTGCAATTATTCAGAATACTTTATATAGTTCCGGCTTAATGAAGTACGATTTGGCAATAACAAAACTAGGTACATTCTTTTTTATCATTTTGTCCGTCCAGGAACCTTGTCCCCAGACATAATGTGAGGCAGAGTTGTTGAGGTATCTCAGGCTCCTATAGAAAGGAGACCATGAAAAAATTATCAATGATTCAGTCAAATTCATACCGGGCTATGCCCCGCGACCTTACAACATTTTGGTTTCAGAAACTTGAACAAAGTTTCATGAAAAATAATAATCCGAAACAGTTTCACTTGAAGTTTAACAAACGGTCAAAGGTCAAGCATAATGTCCCAAGTAATGACTTCTATGAACATTTTAGAAATGTCGCAGGTTCAGCCGACATCAGCTCTGCAGATGAGTTCCGATTTTCTAATGCGGATGCTGTATATGAAGAACTTGACTTTGTGATTAGTGATATTGAGATCCAAAAGGCTATTCATTCTCTAAAGCGGCAGAAATCTCATGGACCTGATAATATGTTAAATGAATACTTTCTTTAATATGAAGAATATTTATTGCCTTTAGTGAACAAAATATTTAATTGTGTTTTTATCAACTGGAAATTTTCCTCGACCATGATCTTCAGCTGTCATTGTTCCGGTTTTCAAAAAAGGGGAAACCTCTGACCCGAATAATTATCGTGGAATCAGTCTCGTTAGTTGTTCTGGGAAGTTATTTACATCCATAATCAACCAGAAGCTTCTGCCATGGTCCTCGAAATGTTGTTACAGATGCTCAATTTGGGTTCCAACCGAATTTGGGAACAGTGGACGCCATATTTACATTGCACTCACTTATCAGTAAATCTTTTGGTGATAAGGAACGTCTATATTGCGCCTTCATTGACTTTAGGAAGGCTTTCGACTCTGTAGATAGATATACGTTGTGGTATAAATTGTCTCAACATGGAATCAGAGGTTAGCTCCTATCACTTATCCACTCAATGTATATTAATGTAAGGTCGTGTGTCAATGTCAGTGATTTTTGTAGTCGATATTTTGAAAATAATTTAGGCTTAATGCAAGGGGAAGTGTTGTCACCTATTTTATTCTCTCTGTTCATTAATGACTTTGAAGAGGCTTTTCTGCAAGATAAAGGCGTTCCGTAAGAGTGCAAAACTCTTAGTTTTTTCTTGTTGATGTACGCTGACGATCTCGTTTTATTTTCTGAGTCTGTCGATGGTCTCCAAGAGATTCTTAATACCCTATCAACTTACTCCGAGAAATGGGGAATGCAGGTTAACACCCAGAAAACCAAGATTGTTGTTTTCCGAAACGTTGGCAGAGTTCTGCCTGATCCGATATTGAAGTATAATCATGACGTCATTGACGTGCAAGGTAGTTTTACAAATTTAGGTATCGTATTTAACTATAACAATAAGTTCATAAATGCACAAAAACAGTTATCTTGTCAAGGTAGAAAGGCCTCATTTGCTCTTAATAATAACACACGGTCCTTGTGTCTTAATCCTCAAACGATGTCTGTTTTCGATTGCTATGTTGGAAGTGTTTTGTGCTATGAGTCTGAAGTATGGGGCTCTCATAAGGCTGAAAATATCGAAAGATTACATTTGGATGATTGTAAACGGTTATTGGGTGTCACAAAATCAAGTTGTAATTATATGGTTAAAGCCGAAATTGGCTGTTATCCTTTGCGCTACAAACGGATGTTCAATATTGTCAAGTACTGGAGTAAGCTGCTAGGAACTGATTACTATATTCTACGTGGGTGTTATGAACATCTATATGATGAGGTAGAAACAAAAAGTGTTCAAAACTGGGCCTTTCAGGTTAAGAATATTTTCACAACCCTTGGTTTTGGTGATATATGGTATAAACAAGAACTGAATGTCTCCTATCTGCCTGTCATTAAACAAAGACTAATTGATCATGCTTTCCAGTTTATTGGAAGACAATTGTCCATATTTACTAAGTGTAGACTGTATAAACATATTATTGATGCTTTCACTTTGCAATATTATCTTCAAATATCAATTCCTGCAATTTATACAAAATATTTGGTTAAATTTCTACTCTCTTCACATAACTTATATTTTGAAACAGGAAGGTATAATAATATTCACATGAACAATAGAATAAGTCTGTCCTGTCCCAATGATAAAGAGGATGAATTCCATTTTGTATTAAAATATCCTGTTTATCAAGATTTAAGGAAATTGTACATTAAGCCTTACTATTGGAAAAATCAATCAGTTTTCAAACTTGTCCAGCTCTTGAGTATTCAAACTGTTAAGCGACTCTGTAATCTGCGTAAATTCCTATTCAAGGCTTCACAGTTAAGACTAATTTTACTGTAAAATGTGTTTGTATGTTCTCCTTTTGTTTATATATTGTACCAAACCAACCAACCTCTCTGTACTAAGAATGTATATATTCATGTTCACAACCGATTAGCTGCACAGCTAAAGGTAAATAAAGAATTGATGTCATTACTGACTGAAACAAACATAATAAACTTCAATTTTAGTGTGACTGGATTAAAATTTAACGTCGTATCGGCAGTGTTAAATTTTATAATAGGAGATGGCTACATTATCTGAATTGTCAAATAAGACTAAAATGAGAAATACAAATGAATTTCATTTCTATTTTTGAATTGATCACAAAAGCATAAACCGATACGGCCACTTGATGTGTAAAGATACATTCTTGAATTCCCCAGTGTGACAACGTAACGCCGTGTGCGCCAGGTCGCGCATGGAATAAGAGTGGATGAAAGTAGAGCCACAACTTCCGCAGGTCTTTGAATATGTGAGGCTTCGTTGATTTCATCCACCACTTCGAATGTTGTCAGTACAATCTTCATGAGTCAAGCGGCGGTGACAGTAACTTTTCTTTCTGAGTGCATATAATAGTCATAATGTGGCACTTGTTGTTTATCTGTTTCTTAACGTACATTAAACACTATTCCAGTTACATAACTACGCTCTTTAAATATTCAAATCTGGATCAGACAATCTAGTGATAGACATAATGATTATCTATCTATTTGGATACAATGTCATGCATCTACAAAGTCAGCAAGCTGCACCTCCTGACCCCGGCGGTCGCCGTAGCATCAAAAACGGTTTGCTGAATATCAATTCTAACCCGGACCCTCAAGGGTATGGTGGGAGTGAACACCTGTGTAACATATCCCTTGTTGACACCCTTAACTGCAAGAGATCAAACTAGACGAGTCCGTCAATAATAAAGGTACATATGACTGTTTACACCTCCGTAAAATCGCTTACCTGTAGCTCTGTATCGGAAACAGTTAGGTTTACTTATATAATCTTCATACATGTTAACTGTAAAAGAAATGCCAGATCCTGAACATACACTTGGATTTCATATTACTCTGAAGATGTTACCTAGAAAAAATACCTAGAACATTAACATCACGGAATCAGAGATATACAGTGTTTAGTCGTATGGTACAAACGTGTTATTACCAATACTATTCATAATTATTCAAAAATAGTGTATTTTATCTGTCTTAAAATAAAATAAGGCAACGTAAAAAATAGATTCATTCATTTTTTAGAATGTATTTGTTTGTCCCCGCTACGATCTTCCTTTCCACATATAATGTTGGCCCAGAGATGTCCTCAGCTGTTTGGATAAAGTCCACAGTAAGAAATTACGACATTAGTAGCACGTGTGTGCAGCATAGATGTGAATGAAAGCAAGTGTTGACTAGCGTACTCAGTCAGGTTTCACTGTGACTTGAAATGTGATTGAACAGAGCGTCCAATACTAGGAAGAAAATTAAAGACACTAGTACGACCTAACGTGTAAATTGCATTATATATTCTGTTAATGTAATATTGTAGTACTCTCGGGAAGTGGTGTGTCGCTGTATGTTACAGTAGGCGAAGAGACCAGTAAGTTAGCAGCATGTAACCCATGTTTTATAACAAGATTGTAATTGGTTGGGTTTTTTATACTGCAAACCACAATAATTAATTAAATGAATGGACAAATAGTAATTGTGTACGTTTAGGAGAATTTTAAGCAACAGTTTTGTTACGATTTTGTGTTCACAAAGTACGTATATTCTTATATATCATGAGGGAGGGAGTTAAGTAAAGGATGTGGGTTGTAGCATCACTAAAAACAGTAATTCATATTATACAATTTCGTATCTGACAGCTTAAAGTGGAAGTTACACTTACCTTGACTTACATCTCTCGTCGGACTCACCGAAAGAAACGATACAGTCATATACATTCAGTCGTTTACTAAACACAACCTCACCCATGTACTGGAATTCCATTCCGTTATAATTATATGGAAGTTTGATTTTGTTCATTTAATGTCTGTAATACATTGCCGATAGGTTGACCAGCAGTCTTGATATTAGGGACATGAAGCAGCTATACAAACACGGGTTAACCACATAGTGAGTGAGTGAGTGAGTGAGTGACTGCCAACCGCCCATTGTCAATGATAATAGTGACGACTGGTGATACCCATGAAGTTGGACTTGAACTCAGTGATAATACGAATGTAAGCTGTCACTTTTTATGTTTATATGTTTCGACTACATCATCGTCTGTCGTCGTTATCCGTCACGGTATACCTGAAATATTGCCGATGTGATCATAAATATTAACTCACTCACTCTGTCGTCGTTATCAACCTGTTTACGAGTACAAGCAACATGTATTATGAATCGTTGGGAAAATAACTAATGTCTGTTCACAGCACGTTTTTATTTGAACACTAATAACATCACATTAAGTTTGTTTCATGTCGGGCGATGGGGTAGCCTAGTGGTTAAAGCGTTGGCTTTTCACGCCGAAGATCCGGGTTCGAATCCCCACATGGGTACAATGTGTGAAGCCCATTTCTGG
>VKKT01006525.1:45266-56176 GCA_008038995.1 Haliotis laevigata | reverse complement strand
AGTCTGTGTCGTACTTCTGAGGTTACACTGTTGACAGGGTAGTCTGTGTCGTACTTCTGAGGTTACACTGTTGAGAGGGTAGTCTGTGTCGTACTTCTGAGGCTACATTGTTGACAGGGTTAGTCTGTGTTGTACCCTCGAGGTTACTCTGTTGACAGGGTTAGTCTGTGTTTTACTACTGAGGTTACAGTGTTGACAAGAGGAGTCTTGTTATACTTCCGAGATGGGCATCTGTTTGAAGAGTAAGACATCATTTCCTACAGCGATTACGTTGTATATGGTAAATGGGATACGCATATCGTTGCTGAATAGTGAATACCATCTTCATTCCATATGTATCAATCACCACGTCTATGTTTCATTTCTCGTAAAACTGTTTCATTATGTTCGTCCCCGATTCATGCATCGTGACTAACGAATTGCCTGCTTTTAAATTTGGTGCTATGACTTTTTCGGTTTTTAAATGACAATGTAATGAATATATGCTTTTGAAATAAAACTCATTCCGGGTATGTACTAACAATGTTTATTAATGCAAACTTGTTCTCGTCACTATATGGCTGGAATAATGCCGATGTGACGTAAAACCCAACTCAACTCAACTCATCGTGAGTTCATTATTGACCCGCGTGTACATTGCTGTATAGCATAAGAAGCCACTGACTGCCCCCACAAACGGCCGGGCTGAAGAAATTATACACCCATGTTTGAAAGTGGCTAAAGATCAAGCCGGCGTATGGATAGTGGTGTATGTGACATGGACATCATTGTTGTACAATTGTTTGGTTAAAATCCAATTTCAAATGCATACTTTCTTTTTCTTTACTTTATTCTGTATTTAGACAATTCTACATTATGTTTGGATTTGTTTATCTAGATCCGGTTTAGTCCGAATTAATATACGTAATATTTAACTAATGTAAAAGTAAACATGAGAGAACCGTTGACGTAATAATTACACTAATATCGAGTCAGAATTTTGGTGGCTGTGTAAATACATTACGGAAGGCAGGAGTGAATTTACCATGACTTAGCGCATATAGCGGAGTTATCGGAGACTAGCACAGTGCTTGTTGTTTATCCTGCTACACAGAAATGTCAGATACGTTGTAAGTCTTCAAGGATCTGTCTGTAAAGGTGAAATACTGGCTGCCTATCGTATGACCACAGGGTAATGGGCGTGACAGGGGAAAGAGATACACAGATGCTTGCTGCTCAGGCCTATGAATACCTGATTGTTTTCCAGTTGAGTTTCCAGTGGTGGAGTGTACTGGTTAACACTGGTTTGATAAACACACTTGTGGTTTTACACCAGGGAAACATGAGTTACTTCCTCGTATACTCTGGTAATATGCACGTCCTAGGATAACGTTTTGTATTGGAACTTGTTATCTTGGCAGTGTTTGTTTATGTAGTGCACAGTATATACATTATATATGTAGATCTTGTACATCTTAAACCTGCACACTTACAGTACTAGTTATTTTAACACACGGGCTGTGCGATAGAAGAACACTTGTTGAAATGTTGTTCCATAAAACGAGCTATTATTATTACACATCAGTTTTACTATGGATTGCGGACTAGTGATCATACTGTCGTCTTATATTACATACTGTACTCCTATATTACACGCTGTAGTCCTATATTACATATGGTAGTCCTATATTACATACTGTACTCCTATATTACATGCTGTACTCCCATATTACATACTGTAGTCCTATATTACATAAGATTGTCCTATATTACATACTGTAGTCCTATATTAGATACAGTAGTCCTATGTTACATACTGTAGTCCTATATTACGTACTGTAGGCCATTTCACATACTGTACTCCTATATATATCAGGTATCGACTCTTCAAATGCAAACTAAATGTCAGTGCGCTTTTACTGAAGAGGAACAATTTTTCAGATCCCACGTCGTGTAATACCATTATTAAGAAACATGATATTTGTACCAACCATGAACAATAATCTGATAAGCAAGATGTCACCCATTCATAAATTCTAATTTATTTCCGTTGTTTTCCTACAATATGAAAAAATAAATACGTGCTCTGTAGTAAACGTGGTCGGGTTGCATAATGTCCGGTTTGTATTTCTTTCTCTGTGTGTCTTCTGGAAAACATTCAGTTCACGGTGCCAAAATGAATACAGCTCAGTCTCGATGATTTTGTAAATAATTTTCTAAATTTTCTAAATTTGACATAGTTAAACAATTCTTCCCGAATTTAGAAAACCCCAAACATTTGTTAATATGTTTATGGATTATATGTGTTACTAGAAGCCTATTTTGTTGTTTTCAGGATCTGAATTTGGCCCTGTTTTCTCCAAGACGAAACCTTTCATCATGGCGCATGTGCTTCAACTTCTGTCCAGGGAGAGGCGAAGCAAAACAAGCTTATGAGTGACGAGAGTGACGACAGCGTCGACACTGTCATTTCCGCTCTTGATTCCCACCTTTTGCAGTCCCTTTCTGCTTCCGACTCTCTGTCTCCTGAAAACGTCCTTCCAAAGACCCCCACTTCTGACAGTGGAAATACCGAGCAATTAGACGCCATGGGTAATCGTCATGGTGGAGACAAGAAGAAGAAAAAAGAAGACGAGAAGCATACAGAGAAACCTGAGGACAAACCCAAGCGAAAAGGGAAGAGGTCCAAAGGTAAATCAAAGAGACATTCACAACATGTTGAAGGAGGGGGTTCTTCGGGACATGGTCCAGGTGCCTGCGCCTCTCCTTCCAGTTCAAGTTCTAAACCCAAATCTAAGAGACCTGATGTTTTGGCCGACTTGGGAACCCAGGCTCCTGGATCACCTCTGGGAAGTCCAGGAAGTTCCCAAGGTACATGGTCACACGATGACGAATCGGATGTGAGTACAGTCGGGTACAGTACTCCTCTTTTATCAACTCCTCAAGTCCAACGATATGTTTTACCAAAACAGTCACCCGTCCAGACCTCTACTGAGAGGTTGGAGGAGCTTGGTCGGTCAATTGAGAGAACTATTATAGACAATCTGTCTGACAGACCTCCAGGGGAAGAAGGTGCTGCTGCTGCTTCTCCGCCATCCACAACATCTACAACTGAAAGCAAAGGAAAACGAAACGTGAAGAAAAAGAGGGCACTAGGCCAGGCTGTACTGGACAGTGACAGCTTCACTCTACCACTTCAGGATATCAAACATGATAAGGCAGCTACAGTCTCACCTCAAGCAAAGAGACTAAATGTGGGCAGCGAAAAAATATCTCTCCGTGCTTCTCAAGAGTGCCCTGTGTCACCATGGCTGCGGGATGATGACACTCCAATCGATGAGGAGCAGATGGATGAAATGTTTATCAGCTGTATTGACCTGTCTTACAACCTCGCTGACATTTGTTCTGAGAAGGAATTTACAGAATATGGCTCACTTGAATCAAGAAAGCAGAAAAACACTGATTCATCTCGATCAAAAGAAACATCATTGTCACCACGAATTGCCAGGAAACAATCAAACTCGTCACCCTTACCAAAACGCGTTATATCAAAGATAAAAGCAGCCGATTCGAGGGACACTCCCCCCAAATCTGATTCGTCCACTTCCACTCTTGCAGAAATTGGACTTGATACTCGGGAAGAGGCTAGGAGTTTGGATTGCCTGGATTCTACAGATATTTCTGGGAGGGGCACAGACACGCTTAAACAAAGCACCATTGTTGAAGCTGATACACACGAACATTCTGTGACGACATCATGTGTCATTAACAGCGGATCGGGTGCTAAACCTAAAGACGCACAAATAACAAAGAAATCTGGAAAATCGAAAAAGAAATCGAAAAAGAAAAAGAATAGAAACACTGACACAAGTGTAACTGACATTCCGTTAATACAGGAATCTTCAGATTCAACGGGAGTAAGTTCTGGAGATAAGGGGATTATAGATTCCGCTTCTGAAAGCCCGGGACTTACTACAATCACAGTGAATGATAATTTAGAACTAAGTGCAGAAAGTACATTTTCAAAAGCAGTTGACAACAGTCAAGCAAAACAGCCAGTGACAGACAGTATTCTCGACCAAACGTCAACATGTCTAAATTCAGAGAGAACATTGAAAGATGAAAGTCAAATTTCTGAACCTTTATTGGACATGTCTAAATATACCATTACAAAAATGGAAGAACAAGTTCAAGATAACAGAAGCAATACTGAGGTTGTGAATGAAGATATTTCTCACGAATCAAACACCATGTCCCCAGAAGTAGCCATTTCTGATGTTAGTTCTGACGTTATAAAATCAATCTCAGATAGTAAAGGCACAAATGAGATTGAAAACGGCCAATCTCTCAAAGACGCCAGTGAAAGTGCAACAAGCGAAAGTGTTACAAGTGATGGGAAGGTTGATGACACACAACAGGGCACACCTGAACGGACTGATCAAGCAGGTGAAAATCTTTCTACTTCAGAGCCTGCATCACCTAAACATGTACCTCCCCCAAGTCCCTCAGCTATGGATGCACTTGCTGAAGTAGATGAGGAGGACGAAGAGGCACTGGACTCATTGGAACACACAACACAACTAAATGAGGTCCAACTGTTTGGTGAAACAGTTTTTAAACGACTTTCAAGTCTAGTGGAAAGTCAAAGTCAAGATGAAGACATAGATGACAGATTCAAAGATTTCTCAGATAGTGTTGACCCCGAGGATGCAGATCCTAGACCTGTGAATTTAGGAACAATGGGTCTTGTTGGCGACGATTTGGATGGATCTATAGGAACCAAGACGCCGGAGGTATCACCTGAACATGAGGTGCGACTAGAGACAAGTCCACCCAAAGAAATTGTTGAAGAAACTCTTTTTCCAGCTACAGTGAAAATTGTTGAGAGATCAGTTGTATCTATACCTGCCGAGACAATTGAGGATGTTTCTCCAATTTCCATGAAGAAAGTTGATGAATCATACATAGAAGACAAAGATGGATATATCATTGATGACGGTACCTTAAAATCAAAGAAGAAGAGGAAATCAGGCAAAAAGAAGAGTGGAAAAGACAAAAGCAAATCCAAAAATGACACACAGGGGAATGTAGTGAGGAAGCCAGAAATACCTGTTGAGTTAAAGCAAGTTGAAAACACGCATGATTCAGCAGCAAAGACTAAATCCGATGAAGGGAACACTGTCAGGGAGACTTATGAATCAGAAAAAGAGAACAGTCCTCCAAAGAGGGAGTCTCAGCAGATCCAAGATGTTATTGAAGCCTATGGACTTGAAAATATTGTTGGCGTCAGTGTGGAAAAGTTGTCCGATGACCACAGTGTGGCATTAGTTGATGACGACGCATTGAAGGAAAGTGAATACCTCTTGCCACGACCTCTATATGAGAGTGATGATGACTCTGATGACAGTTGTGATAGCAGGTCAAGATCTTCAGGAGATCCAAGCACTTCCAGTTTGGAGGTATGTTCTCGACGAATTCCCGAAATCGAGGAGACCTTCAGTGAACTCTTATCTGTGAAGCATATTCTTGAGGACTTGGAAGACAGAACCCCTACCGAAGAAACATTACCCTCTTTTATAAGCTCGGAAGGACTGAGGTCGCCACCGGATTATTTCAATAGTCGGCGATCGAGGATGTCCCCAGCTATCACTGACCGGACAGAATCTGATTTAGACATATCAGAACAAAGAGATGATATCAGTACCGACAGCATGTATGCCGACGACGAAGATGATGGTGCAAGTGAAGTGTTATTCAGTCGTAGCTACAGTGAACCTGATGGCAATGAAGTCGTCGTCAGCTGCACCTTCTACAACACACAACATAACAACAACACCAACGACAGTGACGACTTTTGGGAGGATTACACAACAGCGGATGAGAGTTTCAAACAGATCGAGATCTCAGCGGACGCGGCGTCGTCGACCTTCCAGAATGCACGGAAACAGATGCACGACATCCACCAACATCTGCAGGACCTGCGACGTCAAATGGAACATCTACAGGAGGAGGTGGAGCACGCCACCTTAACGCCCGAGTATTCTATGGACTCAGAGGATAAAAGACCCATCACTGAATAACGTGTATTCCTTAAAGAATTGACTTTTGAATTCTACATTAAATGACATTATAATGAATGTATGACAGCTGTTCAAGGGATTTATCAATAATATATTGTTTATACAAATCAGGAGTGAGGTGGGGGAGGAGACGATTCTGTATACAGTGAACCTCGTTAATACGGACCTCATTTTTTCGAAAACACCTCCTTGCACATGATTACTCACAAATTCAAAGATTACTCCAAACCAATCATTCGTCATTTTGTTTCACTCGACTTAATGCGGTTCGCATTCACGGAATTTCACTGTATATCGAAATACGTAAGAAGAAAGTGCTGTTAATATAAAGATACTATGTACATTACTTACCTGGGAACTCGAAAATACATGTACTGAGACAACCAGTATTGTCCCTCAAGGCTGTGAGCGAGGTGACTATTTTCTAACATGCGAGAAAGTGTGAATATGTATTGTCCCAAGTCACCAGGAGTTGGTGTTATATTTTACTGTCCCAGTTTACAGTTGAACAGTTGACACTGATGACAACGTTATCCCAGTTACTTCACCATAAGACTTGCGTTCCTATCACAGCATAGTTCATTAACGAGTCATTGAACTACTTTTCCTTACGTAATTGAACTAGATTTGCAACTACAGGTTACCATGGCAATACAATCTCGGCAGACGCAGATCTTTCATTCAGCCAGGCTGGCCTGGAAATCGCTCATTAAATTAGTTTCTATATATTTCTGAATTACCACAAGCTACCATGACGAAAGTCCTTTATGTTTCTACCAACGCTGGATTAGGCGATAATTTAATGCCTTTCAAACCAAGTTTTACAACACCATGGGGTAGAATGTTTGCTCCTTGAACAGTTGATGTTCAGGTTGCAGTGAATATGTCGAACTGAAGTGACCAGTACCAGTATGAACTCTACGTGCACTACCGTGTACCCCTCTTTATTGATAATGGATTCTTCCAAAACACGATATCGACACAGATATTTAAGTCTTCGGGTGTGAAGACGAGATTTTACGTTCGCTTCAAATATTTTCTTCCAGTTCGCCGCAGTCACTTCGCATCATGGCATATCAATCTGCATTGTACACTTTCACACCATTGTTGCGCTTCATGGCAGAGGGTTGGATTTATTTGGGAACATGGAATGAGATGTAATATATAAACAGAGATCTGGAAAGCTCTTGGGGCGTCTAATAGCGTCCTATGTTTAGAAATTACTTTTGAATACTTTTGGGATGATTCTGGAACTACCAGTAAATGCTATAATACTATTAAACCAGTTATGTATTTCCAAGACAATGCCCAGGTTGATTATCCCCACTGACAGATTTTCTTGTTGTTTTATTTTGGTTCAATTTCCGACATTAAGGGAGCAGTTTTGTTTTCTGCATGACGAAAACCCGGCTCTTATAGAAAATCGCGTATATTTGACGAGTAATATTTTCTCAACAGAAATCAAAATGAATTTTTGTATTTGGGAAAAAATAACATACCTCTGAAACTATTTGGTTTTGTTTGGTATGAGAACGATGTAGCTCAGATAACGATGTACAAGTCCGTGGGTAGGCCGAGGAAGTAAAGCGAAGAATTCAGAACGTGTTGTGACGAGAGTGACATTTGTACCTTTCACATTTAGCTGATTAAATATTATTAATATGTGTACATTTTTAACTAGCTTGAGCATTATTAGACCTGGGGTTGGATTGTAATATGTCGAACTTCTTTGTTTGAACTCTAATATTTTTTGTCAACTATTGATTAAAACATATTTAAATATCAACCCCTAAGCTTTGTAATTATTGTTTTGACGTTATACACATGCTAAGCTGATGTACTTTACTTATGTCGTGTAATCGTGTAAAATCGTGTATTATGCTATCTAAAGTTTCGGTTCAGTTCGGATCTAGGTACTTGAGCTACAAGAAATACGAGACGTAAAACCAATACGCACTTTAAACTGTTTCTTGTCTTGTCACAGTTTGAAGATGTATCATTGGCAAACCAATGCATCTAAATATAAAACCTTCTCTTTAAAATACTTGAACTGCAACAGTGTTGAAATGAATGTTGGGACGTGTTTGTATCAAATGCTTTGTCGTTCAAGGAATGAAATACATACAGCTGAAAAAAATTCACAGCGAATGACTGGGCGACTGGGCTACCTGCTTCACCCTTCATGTTATTATTCATTCAGTCTGGTATGTTTTTAAAGGGATGGATACATTTTTTTTATTGATAATTCACTTATGCTTGTGTGCGTTGTCGTATATCTACACAATGATATTTACACATATGGGAAATCGAACCCCTGTGCACAGCTGGTCGAATCAGCGCTTTACCTACTGGGTAAGGCAAAAGAGTGGTTAGTATGAATCCTGGTCCACCTCGGTAGGGCACATGAATAGGTACAGTTAACTAGGGATCGTAATTATAGTTATCACAAAATAATTTGACAAGCGAACACAGGAATTAACCAGATATAACTGGATAACAGTGCGACTGTTTGATTCTTTATCACTACTGAATTCAGATTTTGTTGAGACCATCAAATGAGTGAGTGAGTGATGTTTTACCCCGCTTTCAGCAATATTCTAGCACTAACAAAGCGGTGGACACAAGAAAAGGACTTCATACACTGCACCCGTGTAGAAACCCGGATCTTCGCCCCGACGAGCGAACGATTTAATCACTGGGCTACCCAAGACCTGCCACTGAGATCAACAAGATATAAGTTAACAACCTCATTAATACAGATGACCCATATTGCCTTCCGTATTCTGTAAGCGTTCTCAATATAAAATGCAATAAAATGGGTGCAGGAATTCTATAGGAAATCCGTAAGGACGAATATACTAAATGAGGTCATTGTCCTCTTAAAGGAGCCTGATAATGAAGTCATCCCGCTTGACCGGTTACATTTCTATAGATCTGTCTTAATAATGCCAAGGTCAATCTCGTGTAGACGTGTACCAGTCTCAGCAGGCCATCATCTCAGGAGGTGACAATGCGGCTTGTCGCGCTTCGTGTCACTGAACACACCAGCGACCCATGGCATTGTCATTGAAAAGTGGAAGATACATGGGGTGAAAACTTGGACACAAGGATGGTAACACACCGTACTTGAACAATCGAAAGTTGTTTCGCACAGATTGTATTATCCAGTATTACGACGACAGGATGTAAACCTGAGGCTGGCAACCAAGGGCTTGATAACACGAAAACCAATACAATGGCACACACATTGTAAAGGCCTGATCCAAAATGAGACTCAGCTGAGAGTTCTGGTGATTAATACTGAAAGAGACAAAGTACATGTAACAGTACGTAGTCAAACATATCTCTCTCTCTCACACACAGACACTCTCTCTCTCTCTCTCTCTCTCACACACACACACACACACACACCGAAGATATTTCACCAAGATGACAGCAGGCTGTGATTATACGAATCTGCAACAGAGACACCTGTGGTTAATATTATGGTTAACGTCTAAAGAATTCAAACTTCAAAGGCACTAAGTCGCCCTATCTGAAAACCTTATCTATCAAGTCGCCTCGTACGACAAGTTCATTAAGCCAGTGACCACATGTATTCTGAAAATCCCACGGAGCCGTGTTCAAGGTTGGGCGGTCCCCTCATCTCGTACATCGATAACTGTGCGTGGTTTGTGATCAATGGTGAAATAGCTTATGATTTATGTCCGAAAAAATGCACATACAATTGTCAACATTTATTTTTTTAATTTCATACAAACATCAATGATTCATACAAAAATACGAACTGTGAAATATTGATTTATATAAACTTATATGCGGATCAGCACTTAGAACCACTGATTTGTAACACGTTCAACTGCAATACAGAAGAATGACCCAGGATCAGAAATAAGAACCAGATAACCTGTTTGTTTTCCAAACTTTCTTCGCATAAAGGCTGGTGTCATGCCTTGAGTGAGTGAGTTGGGTTTTACACCGCTTTTAGCAATATTCCAGCAATATCACGGTGGGGGACACCAGAGAAGGGGTTTAAACATCCTACCCATATGGGCGGCGTCAACGTAAGAGTGAGTGAGTTGGGTTTTTACACCGCTTTTAGCAATATTCCAGCAATATCACAGCATGGGACACCAGAAATGGACTTTACACATTTGACCCATGCGGGGAATCGAACTCGGGTCTTCGGCATGATGAGCAGACACTTTAACCACTAGGCTACCCCACCGCCCCATCAAACATACGAATCAGTTAACCAAGAACAATAAACGCCCGCACATCAGTAGGAAAAACTAAATGTCCATGGTTATTGTTTCTACAAGGCCCATCGGCAAACAAGGTACCTTGTAGTACCTGCAGTGCACTGCTATCGTTCTTTATCTCTCGGTTCATTTCGCTTGTAACATGCCATACTAGTTATTATTCCAAACTACATTAAACTTACGTCGACGACCGTGTCAATCACAGTGGTACCACCTATATACAGTGGTAATTTTTATGTGTGAGATGAGTGTTCGATGCCCGAAGTTGTAGATCAAATACAGAATGTCTCGCACATGAAACTACACACATAATCATTGTTACAGAGATTGTAGACATATACGTTAAGTGTATCCAAGGTTCCCAACGTCCGCCACGTGTGAAACAAGGCATTACGTCGCTGGTATTAAAAGACGACTAAAACACTATATATATTGTTGACGGCACGTCATATGACTAAAGTAATATGATTGACGTCATGCCATATGACGTAAAAATAAAATCGTTAACGGCATGTGATATGACTAAAGGGTTGACGTCATGCCCTGTGACGAAAAAATAAAATCGTTAACGGCATGTGATATGACTAAA
>VKKT01006525.1:3723-26678 GCA_008038995.1 Haliotis laevigata | reverse complement strand
AGTGAGTTTGTTCAAAATTGTCTCTGTTCACCCAGCAGGAAAATGGGTACCCGGTGGTAAAAGACATATGACTATAGCCTTCTAGCGCCTAACAGGCAGCTTGGGTTATCCGGGGTAATAATGTGCTGTGCCTTGATTGTTAGCGCTATGAGCATATCTAGTGTGGAGTTTGGCGCTATATAAATGGACACATTACCACGAGAAGGAGGATGCCGGCTACTGGTCTCAGATCAAGTCGTCCCATCCTCGCAGTCCGACACAGACAGGTAAGTGGCATGGTGCATGCTCCGAGAAACCTGCAATTTGAGGACATGGCGTCGTGTTCATGGTATGATTAAAGTCGCCATCTTCTACACGTTACGGCTGTTGTCGGGTGTGAAGACGTCGTAATGAGGCACCAGGGGGAGCTGATCCATGCAGCTTTTGTGGTGACTCGGTAATGGTGTGGGGTTACATTCGTATTCGTATTCTTATGATTTCATTACAGTAACTCAACGTTCAACGTTATCAACGGATGTACTGGATACATTTTGATAATCATTCCCTTGTCAGTTGTCCGATATTCATCGAAAAGAACTTTACATTTCGCCCTTCTCGAGCCGTAATCGCCCATTTGCAGCACAACGCAACTGAAACTTTACCATGGCCAACAAGGAGCCCCGATAAGACGCTATCGAACATCTTTGAGACTATCTTGGACTCCAAGTTCGAGCTTGAGATCATACTGTTCAAAATGTGCAGGAATTGACGCAGGCACTCCATGGGGAAAGGCAGGGGATCCCAATGCTGAGGATTCGAGGCTTGATTGCCAGTGTGAGGAGACTGGCATATGTTATCCGTGCGAGGAGTGGCTACAGCATGCTGATTGGTCGCCAGTGGTGGTCCAGACAATCATAACAATCATTATCATTCAGGATCTGTGTCGCAGATTGTATGACCATACTGTGTATTCTTTTCAGGTATCAAGTAAAATGTTACAAAATTTCAATTTCAGTTTTATTTAATGAGAGTAAAATATGTTACAGTTACCATTTTAGTACGCAAAAAGCTTGTAAAGCAAGATGCAGTGTTGTATCGTATAAAATAATTCTCTTGCGAATGTGGAATTCGTGTCACTAAATTAACATCCTGATAAACAGTGTACAATAACTTATTTAATGAAGGTAACCATTTCATCTTGTTCACTTTTGCTAAGCTTCATTCTCCAATTCTCGAGAATATGCAAGTACTAGTTCCTCTTCAGAAAAAACCCTTGTATTATGCAAAATCTACTACCTCCAGACAGTCGCCAATGCACTCGTTGCATCTCCCGATGTTTTAACACATGCACACATTTTACTCTAGATACAAAAGCCATTATACAGTTCATTTTTAGTTTTCATTTCATGATTTGGCAAAAAATTAGCTAGCTGATATTTCCTTACGTGCACATTAATGCCTAGACCTACATAGGCAATCACATTGGCAGTCATGTTGGTTAGTATTAAAAGTAAACTAAATACGATTTTGTCCTTTCACGGTTTTAGTGATTTTGTCCGAAGTCTGAGTCAGTGATGGAATTATTTTAAAACATTATTCTACATGAGTGGAGCTCTGTGTGCGTGCGTGCGAACGCGCATCATGTGTGTGTTGAGGGTGAGTGGAGCTGTAAGGACTTTAACTATGACGCGTCTGTATCCGACAGACGTCAGCTCGATATGCGACACAGAAAAAACGTAACATCGGCCTAAACGAGAACATAGGACTGCTGCTAAATTATCACTGCGTTGTGTTGGTTCTTAAAGGTTAAAAGGGGTTTTGAAATTTTACAGAACGGAACCGAGTTTACTACGTATATTATGACCATGGGACTAACAGCACAGTGACCATGAAATTTATAATGACACAATTTCTAGAGCGCTTATTGGTTTACTGAATTTCTAAACCAGAATTTGACATTTTACCAATACATGCAAATTATTCTTTCATATCAGTATGGACAGTTTGTAGTAATAGGGGCGTAAACTCCTTTAAATATCGTTAGCTTTCATAACTTTGACTTTCAAACTGAACGGAGTGACTGACCTCTTTTTAACTCAACATTGAATGTTTTTGTCTGGGGATTACTGAAAATGATGTTGGCTGAACCATTTTTCTATACAGCAACTCCGTGTATAAAAGAGCCTGCTGTGGTTTATGTAGTATAATATATGTAGTCTGCGGCATGGCACCACTCGCCCCATGTTGCCAGGCATTTTCTCATTGTGCTCGTAATCTGCTGGCATTGGTGGATTTGGCGTGAACTGAAAGGCAAATATTTAGTGCTTTCAGACCAAAGAAATTAACAAGACCTTTTTGGAATGTATTATTTCTCAAAAGGGTCGACTGTGTAGTTTGTACTTTTACCAAAGTAATCAAACGTTTATTCGCTTTTTGCTCTCAGATCAGCAGGAATGTTTGCCTGGATTGTGATCGTGCTTGCCATTTTTCCTTTAGAGTCATATGGTAAGTATAGTTGATACCATTTACTGATCACATAATTTACGCCATCTTGTCATAATTGACCTCATTTACTCATCCCCGAATACATCTCACATACGCATGCAATCATCTCCAGCCAATTGGATTCTACAGAAACATCGGCGGGTTATTACACTTCCACGTATATCGATTATATCATTTTGTTGCTTTTTTTAATCAGCTGAGCAAAAGGAGTGTGTGTGTGTGTGTGCGCGTGTGTGCGTGTGTGTGTGTGCTGTATCCGTCCCTGCCTATGTTGTAAGGTGGACAGAAACGAAACAAACGAGAAAGAAAGTGTATTTTTTCAGCGGTGATGTTTTAACATTGCTGTTTTTTATCTGACGTTTGCGGTGGTTCCGCGTTTGTTGTCAGCTTATGTTATATTTGTCATGTTTAGGTCAAATCGTATTTCTTTTCTTTCTAGGTATCATCAACTTTAAGGTTACTGTCAGTAATGATGTTGAGCCCGTAACGATTAGAAATGTAATGGCACGGACCAAATTGTATTATCGTGGTGTTACATGTATGTTACATTATCGTAGTGATTCCTAATCCTGTGTGTCTTGTGTACTGATTCAGGAGGCAAACAATATATAAACAGTCGTTCGAACTGCATAATCATAAACATTATGTTTTTTGGGGGTATCGCGGCTGATGAAAGGACGTGTATATATTTGAATGTCCTATTAATGATCTGGTCTTTTCTTTCATTTAGCTGGCGGCTTCCTCGGCCCTAGTTGCCTATCGTGCAATAATGGCGGAACATGTGCGTCTGATGTGTGTTCATGTCCCGAAGGATACACTGGGACAACATGCGAATTAGGCAAGTAATTTGAAGAATTGTTTTTAATCAGTCGCTCTAACAAATGATGGGTGGTCGAATAAACATTATCACATAAGAGTTATTGACATTTTTAGGGAATTCATAAAATTATTGTCGGACTTTGTTGACTTAAAATGAAACTGCTGGTTTGAACGTTTGTGTTGGTGATATTCTAGTTTACATGTACTCAAACAAGGCTGAGAACCGCAAATAATTACTGAATGCATTATAGCGGCTTGCACTATATCAGTAGTATTGTGATACACAAGTACAGAATAGTAAACGATCATGAATGTTCTGGAGATGTATTGGTGTGGAGACTGAGCACACAACTTCATGTTTCACATATAAAACTATTTCATGATCCTTAACCTGTTTTATATACAATAATGCGATCGTTATTTACAATACTCGGTTCCAGTGGATTTATTTGAGCTGTCGGGGAATACCTCTGTCGAAGAAGGAACGGTCCTTACCTTAACAGTGACGCGGGAAGATTCGTCAAGGGCTGTCACGTTTAATGTTAATACGTCCTGGACTGCGGATGCTGGGAATGACGTTGTGGCCCTAGATCCCACTGTGGACATGGGTGTTGGAATACAGTCTGCTCCAATAGTCGTTTCAGTGATTGATGATGACGTGAGTGTCTAAACAACGCTTCTGGTTATACCGATTGTCTTATTTACACTGGAGGTAAAAAACTTCTTTCGATGTTGAAGAAAACCCGACTTCACTCACCATGTCTGCTAGTTGGAAATTGTTGTTTGTTTGTGCCTTGTTCTACACCGCACTCAGCAATATTCCCGCTATATTGCGGCGGTCTGTAAATCATCGAATCTGGGCGAAACAATCCAATGATAAACAGCATGAACATCGTTCTACGCGAATGGGATACGATGACATGTGTCAACCAAGTCAGCGAGCCTGACCACCCGATCCGTTAGTAGCCTCTTACAACAAGCATGGGTTGGCTGAGACCAAATCTAACTTCAGAGTTGCTTTCAGGGATAAATGTGCCTTGTATTATTATTTTGGATGCTATGGTATAATATTTAACCTAATTTTGGTATATATATTTTTCGCAATAACCTACTTCGAATTGATAAGAATATTTCTAAATGGAAAATTTTGTCCAGTGTTCATGCGCGGTCGGGTAGCGTAGTGGTTAAGGTGTTCGCTCGTCAAGCCGAAGACCCGGATTCCCCACAAGGGTACATTGTGTGAAGCCCATTTCTGGTGTTCCTCGCCCTGATATTGCTGGAATATTGCTAAAAGCGGCGTAAAACTAAACTCACTCACTTATAATGTTTATGAACACAATATGGATGTACGTCACTGCAATATTCAGTGATTTAATAGTATCATGCTAGAACATTTGGTCATAACGTGACTTTGAATCATACCAAATCCATACAGACTTACTGTATGATGCTGTATGACATACTCGTCAAGTTAATTGTCCTTCCTATTCCATGTACTAGATAATGCAGATCTTGATTATAATAAAAGTTGAGTGTCACCCTTACATGACATTAAACCTACACAACTAACTACTTGTACTTTTGTGGCCTTGATGTTCACAGCAATAAATATTTTTCGTTACCAGGAAGCGGAAACTGAAGAGGGATTTGATGTGTCCTTTGAATATAACGGATTAATCAGAACATTTAACTTTACGATCACAGACAATGACTGTAAGTGGTAATGGTAAAATTATTTCATTACAATTTCAGTTTTCATGTTAAGATAACACTGACGCACATATAGTATTCCAGAAATTATTGAGAAAGTTGTTTCGGCAAATACCTAATACACGTATATAAACTATAGATGTTTTATAGTCCCCACACATTCTAAATAGGGCTACGTTCTGGCTGTAGCTGGGCCAGTCTAAAACTTGAACATTTTCGTCCGAAAGCCGGTGTAGCCTGCAGTGTGTTTTTGGGTCGTTATCATCCTGGAAAATCCAATTATCTTCATAAAGTATTCGGGCCGTTGGAAGGAAGTGACCATTTAAGATGTCAACATATCGTTCCTTCGTCAAATTTCCAGCGAAAATACACAATGGCGTCACTCCACGTGATGGTATCCCACCCCACATGTGAAATTTCGGGTTATGTTTTGGGTGTTGGTAGGTAGGTTTCACGGTATCTTTTGTCCAAATTTTCACACAGTTCGCAAAAAGCCAAACCTAACTTTCATCAGAGAAGAAAACGTTATCCCAATCTTCATTTTCGTGAGTCCATCCTTTTGTACATCTTTCATCAATGGTGAGGGAATTTCGCGCTTTTCCACCCAGTTAAATCTGTAATTCTTGTCGAAGGGTTTTAGTACATACCCGAGGACCTCCTCTAGTAATCACTTCATTTCTGATATTCTCAACTCTTTTCAATTTTCCTCTACTGACAATCTAACCAAGTCGCCGGCGATCCGTAGTACTGAACTTCCTTGGCCTCCCTGCCCCTGTCTTGTGCTCAGTCCCAACACCTGACTGAATATTCCAAACTTCTGTATACTGTGGACAGAAGATATCATGTCTACCAGCTAACTATTTTGCATTAGTCATACCCCTTTCGAAATCATCTAGAACCAGCTTTCTTTCACTTCTGCTGTCAAATTTGCCATGTCCAACAAAGGAAGCCGTCTGTTACACCAGGGTAGATAACTCTTGATGTAGTAAGGTTCATTCTTAGGCCTACAAGAATTGCCTCCCATATTGAGTACCTTACTACATAATGTAACAACTATTTAAAATTCTATTATCAGTATTATTTTATATTAGGAAACAAAGATTTTCTCAATAATTTCTGAGAATACATCTCCTGCACACCAATTCTATAAAACACAGTTCAAATTCGAAGATTATTAAGAAATAAATATTTTTGTGTATTCAATATAGGAAACAACGGTGCTGATTGTAACGATATGATTCAGGGACATGTTTTTCAAAGCGATCTTAGCTATGTATTCAATCTGTCAATGATCAAATTTAGGAGTAAGGGTCGTCCAGTGGAGTTTGTTCTAGACATCCAGGAAACAATATATATATAGCAACAGTATAATGGTATCAATGTATTTATTTCGGGATAAAAGCGAGAAGACTACGTAAGTATTTTTTATGAAGAAGTAGTTGATAAATATGTTCTGTTTGGTTTTGAAATGTTTTTGCACTTAATAGAAAGTTATTCACATTATATGCCTTACTTCCAGCTAACGCGGACTTATTGGGAGTAGTTCTTGGGTTGACTTGTAGGTGTCGTTTAGAAATTTCCGAACCTGTCTTTGATGGTACATCTGACAAGCCTCTTTATTTTTTATTATAACACTTCGGTATAAACAGTTTTTTGTAAACGAGATCTACGTGGTATGTGTAAATGTTGACGAAAACTAAAAACAATGGTTCAGCTGATGTCACGAACTGATGTTAAATGATAAACAAGTATTAGTGTTTGTTGTTTGATTTCATTTCGCAGTCACGTGGTGTAAGATGTAAGATTTTTCATCTTCCCAGATGTTGGTATAACCTTAAACATACCTACAACCACAACCGAAGGAAACACCATCACTTTTAGCGGCGTTCAGTTCACCATACCGAGTGGTAATGTGAATCCAGTCCCCCTGACGATGACGGTGACGGCGATCACCGCGGCGGAGAACACAGACTACACAGTGTCGACGTCTTCGATTCTTATCAACTACGACCCGGCGGATCCTGGATCTCGCATTTTCCTCGACTTCTTTGAAATAAACATAATAGATGACGAGGTAAGTCTATTTCACGAGAGAAACAGCAAACATGATCACTACCCCGATACTGACAATTTTTGGACCTTACTAAAGGTATCGAATGTATATCAGTTATTGTTTTGGCTGATGGCCGAGGCTGGTTATTCTTTGGCGTTGGCGTGTTGTAGTTACATGTAGCAACTGATGATGTACAGGTAGAATATGTTTCCAGAGGTAATTCATGCAAAAATGAGATATATTGTGCATATTGATTCTTAGACATGTCGCAACATTAGGCCACCCGGACTTACTTACCAAGTCTCAACAACAGGTCTTTCAGGTTAAAATTGGTTCGCTGACTTGGTTGACACATGTCATCTCATCCCAATTGTGTAGAACGATGTTTATGCTGTTGATCACTGGATCGTCTCGTCCAGACCCGATTATTTACGGACCGCCGCCATATAGTTGGAATATTGCTGCGTGCTGCAGCGTTCAACAACAAACAAAATCTTCCAACTCACTCACTCACCAAAACACCCACCCACCCTCTTACCCACTCACTCACTCAGTCACTCACAAACAGAGACACAAAAAACGAACACTGTCCCTGTTTTTTCATTAGCTCTATGGGGTTCTACTGTTGTATAAAACTGCATTTTGTATGTAACCAATACATCGAATTCTTTATTTCTATAGCTGATTGAACCAGACAAGACTTTCAGCATTGACTTCACATCTGCATATCTGCTAACAGGCGATGTCAGCACGATCATAACTATAGAGAATGACGACCGTAAGTTGTAGAATGAAACGGAATGGACCGTTGATTGTCGCCGTTACATGTTTACATGTTCGTAGAAATAAAATAGACCGGCTGAAAATGAAGAACTAGAGATAACGAACATGGCGATGATAGGAATAATGACTATATGTCGTTTTGTATTTCTCTCAGAATCACCTAATTATAATAAAGAGTATATCTAAGCACAACAAACCGGTATGTAGTTGAAACGGTACTCAGGTGTATATTTATAATTACTGTGCACTTAAGACCATTGTAGGTTTAAGGGCCCAACAAGCTTATCCTGCCCCACCGTTGGCACCAGTCATAAACATATACAAAAGGCTAGTCAATAGTTTATCTGACAAAAAGTAGGAAGGTATGGTACAAGTCAAAATGAAATTGTATCGGATATCATATTTGTAATTGATGCATTAAATTTTGAAATGTCCTCAACATGTCTTTCTCATTTGCTAACATGTATATACTTCACTCTGAATTCTCTTGCGCTATGGGTAATTGTTTCCATCAATTTATAAAATTTAATGAAAACGTAATAATTGGTGGTGTATTTAATACTGGTCTTAAACTGAAGTGTGTGGGAGTAACGTTTGTATTTTTCGGTCAGATCCTATTTTCAAATATATAGTCTTTCTTTTGCCGTCAGTTTATGTTAATATTTCTTTCAGTATTGGTCCGTGAATATCAGGTAAATATTTTGTGAGGACTTGATCGCATTGATGTTAATGTGTTTCAGTGTACGTCCTGACAGTGCCGACTCCTGCCGTTGTTGTAGAAGGAGGTATAGTATCACTCAGTTACACAAGGAATAGTCCGATTGGAGACCTGACAATCAATTTCACCAGTGCCGATGGCACCGCCATCCTCGGCGTCGATTACGCTATGGGCGATTCATCTTTGCGCTTCCCTTTCGGAGTCCTCACTGCTACGGCTATTTTCACCATCATTGATGATCAAGTGAGTACAGTGCACCCTGGTTATACTGCCACCCTTGTTATACTGCCACCCTGGTGATACTGCCACTGCCACCCTGCTTATACTGCCACCCTGGTTATACTGCCACCCTGGTTATACTGCCCCTGGTTATACTGCCCCTGGTTATACTGCCACCCTGGTTAAACTGCCACTATGGTTATACTGCCACCCTGGTTATACTGCCACTGCCACCATGGTTATACTGCCACCCTGGTTATACTACCCCTGGTTATACTGCCCCTGGTTATACTGCCCCTGGTTATACTGCCACCCTGGTTATACTGCCACCATGGTTATACTGCCCCTGGTAATACTGCCCCTGGTTATACTGTCACCCTGGTTTTGATACCACCCTGGTTATACTGCCACTCTGGTTATACTGCCACCCTGGTTATACTGCCCCTGGTTATACTGCCACCCTGGTAATGATGCCGCCCTGGTTATACTGCCATCCTGGTTATGATGCCACCCTGGTTATACTGCCACCCTGGTTATACTGCCCTGGTTGAACTGCCACCCTGGTTATACTGCCACCCTGGTTATACTGCTACTGGTTATACTGCCACCATGGTTATACTGCCACCATGGTTATACTGCCACCCTGGTTATACTGCCACCATAGTTATACTGCCACCATGGTAATACTGCCCCTGGTTATACTGCGACCCTGATTATACTGCCACCCTGGTTATACTGCCACCCTGGTTATACTGCCCCTGGTTATACTGCCACCCTGGTTATACTGCCACCTTGGTTATACTGCCCCTGTTTATACTGCCACCCTGGTTATACTGCCGACCTGGTTATACTGCCCCTGTTTATACTGCCACCCTKGTTATACTGCCACCCTGGTTATACTGCCCCTGGTTATACTGCCACCCTGGTTATACTGCCGTCCTGGTTATACTGCCACTGCCACCCTGGTTATACTGCACCTGGTTATAATGCCACCCTGGATATAATGTCGTGTTTTGGCCAGAACTGTTTTCCTGCCTATATACTACCTTGGTTGTAATGCCAAACAGGATATAATGCGAAATGCCAATGTTTTTTGGAACAAAAAGGTATTTTCCCCTGGTTATAATGCCAATTACACTGGCTGCATGTAGTATACATATCTTAATTGGTTAATTGACAAGACTCAAATTATTTGACTAAACTCATTAATGCTTTAGGTAGTCATGTAATCCCAGATAGGATAACACGTGTGACAATACACTTCCTGCCACCTACAAGAACAAGTCACCTGCAACCCCTAGATGCTGGGATTATCCAGTCACCTGCAAACCCTAGATGCTGGGATTATCCAGCCATTCAAGGCTCATTACAGGAGCTCAATCACCTTGTTGATTGCATGGGGCCGCTAACTGTCCTACCTGGTTATAATGCCACCCAGGATATAATGCCATATTTTCTCATGGACAAACGGTGGCATTATAACCAGGGTTTTCTGTATGTTTTATGTGTTCTAAGGCCTTGGATCCCACCGCCGAAAGTGTCACGGGTGGCCCACTTTCGTTGTCAGATATTGGCAGTGAAGACAGTTTGATACTGGGCACCGTCTCGTGTGTTTTATCATTGTGGTGTACGAGGAGCGTCAGGATTCATCAGTTTGTCAAAACTTTAAGATTTTAAATCTACCATGCGTAACTCCGTTCATAGCATTATGTAGAAGGAAATAGAACCCGTTGGTCGATGTCGGTTTCAATTCTGGTGTATTCAGTGGCCAGTGCATGGTTAAGGCACGGTTCAGGACAACTCTGGACTGCAAGTTTCGGCCACCGACGCTACTGGACTACCTGTGCCACATTACATGCTGAATAACTCAAATCGACGATTAGCGTTGAATACAGAGTAGTGAGTGACATTGAACGTCGCTTGAACGGTGTTCCACTCAGCGTAATGTGGGAGGAAGGCCGTTATTTATTTTAATGATACACACGTCGACATTAGATTGCACGGAGCAAGGAGGAGAGTATCAGAATTTAATATTGACACATTTTAAAACAATGTGTTCAGCTTTGCCTCTCAGAATATTTAGCTAACCTGAACTTTGTGAGTGAGTTTAGTTTGACGCTGCACTCAGCAATTTCCCAGCTATATGGCAGCGATCTGTGATTATATAATCGAGTCTTGACCAGACAATTCAGTGATCAACAACATGAACATTGATCTACGCAGCTGGGATGCGCTGATATGTGTCAAACGAGCCAGCGAGCCTGACCACCCGAACCCGTTAGTCGTCTGTATCATAACACTGTGTCATGTGGCAAGTGAACAAAATGTAGTTTGTTGCTTCGAAGTGGTTGCTGAGAGAATGATTGAGGATGCCAGAAATGAAAACAAAGTGATGTTCCTGCCTTATGTTAATTAATCGACTTAGATATAGTTCCTTTCATATTGGACTCACAGTCACAGAAAGTCACAATATCAGTGAAGATAAAGAATCTACACCGAAATGTCGCACTGAGCAGTAGACAAAATGTTGTCAGCTTCATTATTTACAGATATTGATGGGCCGATTCAATCACTATCCAGTGCGCTTCCTTCACTATCTGCTGACGATAGAACACCTATTTTGTGAA
The DNA here is from genome assembly GCA_008038995.1 of Haliotis laevigata. Lineage (NCBI taxonomy): Eukaryota > Metazoa > Mollusca > Gastropoda > Lepetellida > Haliotidae > Haliotis > Haliotis laevigata. Next base: position 15,265 of record VKKT01006525.1, on the reverse strand, counting down.
CACAAAATACCAAACCCTTTCCATTAGAAAGGTTAAAGTATGGCAAGGGCCTTTGTGGGCATCCTAGTATATATATGCGAGCGGCCAAACATGTCCACATCGAATTAAACAATTAATGCTAAAAGCAGAGTCCAGTGCTAAAAGTACGTGTCCAACCACGTCAGTGGAATGTGTTGATGAACCTCACTCAAACAGTGGTAACAGCAGGTGTACACGAAGGTGTTGTGGGACAAAGAACGGTAAACATCGGGAATAATATGAAAAAAGTAATTATTATCTAATCATATGTTCGAATGCTAGAAAACAAGCCTTTGTTCTTTCTTTCACTTGCAAGGTCGTATTGTTTTTCTTCTGGCATGTTCTGAAAGTATCCGACCACGTGGAGGTCAGTGTTCCCAAAATATGCTTGTACTGTGTTTGCCCCTTACGTCTCCTCCGAAGATTTAGCTTGCACCTGTTAATGAGTTTCCTGAAACCTGTAAAATCAGCATTTTGAACACATTTTAACTGTATGTATACATTTACAGCTGTAGGTCATAGACGTGTGTTTCCATTCTTAATGTTCATACATCTACTGGGTTTGCTTCGTTCTTCGATGTTGAAGATTCTGTGATTCTGTAATTGTATCCATTTGCGGAATCGAACCCGGATCTTAGTCGTGACACGCGAACGCTTAACCACAAAGCTACCTCACTGCCACTCGATTCATACGAGTGTGTGGTAAAGTTCTGGTGAAAACATTCGACAGACAGGGTCGAGATCCCCACATATATGGTGTGTCAAGGTCATTTCTTGTGTATACAGATGCAGTAGCTTGTATAGCTAATTCGCCTAGCATAGGTTGCTGTAGTAGTAGTAGTAGTAGTAGTTAGTGGTAGAAATAGTAGTTGTAGTAGTAATAGTAGTAGTAGTAGTTGTAGTAGTTAGCGGTAGTAGTAGTCGTGGTGGTGGTTAAATTAAACTTATATATGTTTTTGTGCATATTGTTTCCATTCACATGCAAAATATTTTCATATAGTTCCACGTGCATGTACAGTGAGATTATTCATGAAATAGATTACAAGTACATTGCACAGTTTTGTTCTATTTCTGCGACTATCAGTGTGTGAATTCACATGATCTCCTGATAAAACTGTTGTGAATGTACAGGTGGTATTGTGTTTTTCCGCATGTTCTGACAGTTACACTTTCCACACTTTCCACCAGCCGCTTGATATGTACCAAGACAAGGCAACACATGTCATGTGACGCAGGGTGACTGAGTGGGTTTGTGATTGAATGTTGTATAAAGCCGCACCACGTACTGTTCTAGCTCTGTCAGAGGATAAGGTTAATAATAGTCATACTTTGAATTTAATATTCAACTCAAGCATGTCTATCACAGTCAATACATGTTTAGAAGAGCCGAAATTAAACGTATTCACGACGCGTTTTCTGTCATACTTGAATATGAATAGGACTTGGTTCCAAGTTTACAGAAGATGTGTATGCCCAGCATTTACAACCATAATTCTGAGAAAGAAGTTCATTGCTAGCCATTTTGTGTATCTAATAAATTAATTTTAATACCAGTATTTCAAAGTATTTCATATCTTTAACATTTAACAATTCAAGTGAGAACAAGATACATATTCCAACTATTTCTTTACATAATGTGTAAAAGTCGATTATACAATCAATATCTTCTTTATGGTAAGGATTTTGAGTCATAATGTGTATTTGTCATAATTACCTGCATGTATATTTCGTTTCTTGCAGGTGTGTGGGGCGATGGGGTAGCCTAGTGGTTAAGATGACCCAGGTTCGATTCCCCACATGGGTACAATGTGTGAAGCCTATTTCCGGTGTCCCCTGCCGTGATATTGCTACAATATTGCTAAAAGCGACGTAAAACTAAACTCACTCACTCATTCTTGCAGGTGTATGAAGCAAGAGAGTCGTTCAATGTGACCGCCAGTTCTCCGTTACTGACATCAAGCGTTGAGGTCACTGTTTTCATAGATGACAACGAAGGTAGGTAACTCTTACGACAACAAGGGTGGGTAACTCTTACAGTTTAATAACAATAAAGCCGTCGTACAGACACATAATCTGTCAGTAGCAAAATGCTAGGTGATGATGTATCAGAAATCTTTAAAGTGACTTTCCTGAGCCAATCGTGTAATGATATTGTGTGAAATTAATGAAATGGAACGATTACATGGCAGATATATGTGTATCAAACGAAGGCCGGTGACATAACCTTGGTGGGACTTACGACTAGTTCATCTGTGTCAGCGTTACTGAAATTATGACAAAAAGGGCACCATGGGTGGTTGCAGTACAAATACTATGTTAATTAGGCGCAGGAATCGCATATGATCGTGGGTTCAAATCCGTCCTTAGTACTCTTGTAATGGTTTGTCAGTACCAAATGCGAGTTCATGGGTTTCACTAAAATGGTAAGATCTGAATGACGTACAGCTGAAAGCGTTCAGCCACGCTCACTCACCCTCTTAGAACAGCAAACACACAGTACCAATGTATGTCTCTCTAAGAATTACGTTTATTGGTTGGTAAACCCCTCAGTATTCTCCAGCTCTGGTTTAGCAAAATTCCAATGATACGTTACCTACAGACGAGAGAATCTGCCTCACGAACAAACGCCTGGAGACTAGAGCCAATACTCGCAGAAGGCCGATCCTTTGCCTCGTTACTTAGTTACATGCAAACGGTGAACAACAAGCTGAATTTTTAAGATGGTAAAGTAGAATTTAAGTTTGATGAAAGCGACAATTATTTACCACAGCTAATCTGGTAAAATGAAACATCGGCTTATACATTCTGAAGAATATATCCTGTATCGTCATGTTTTACTTCTAAAGTCGACACTGTAACGCTGACCTCGTTCCCGGCATCGTATGAGTCGACCAGTCTTGAGGTGACGTTGCAACGGACACTAGCTGTTGATGAACTGACAGTCCAGGTGACCACGACGGATGTGACGACAGCAGCTGATGACTTCACACACCTGTCCGATAGTTCTGTCACTTTCCCCAGCGGTTCACTCACTGCCAGGTTAACCATTGATATCACAGATGATGACGTAAGTACGACATGCTTGTATCTGTTTCGAACCTGTATGCTACCTTAGCATTGAAAAATACTTAATTGTGTTTGCTTTATTCTGGTTTGTTTTTTCCTCTTGATAACTCTTCTAATTGATTTTTAGACCTATAAACCTTGACTGTGAACTCATTGATCTAGATGCATAGATGCATATACCAATAATGGCTGTTAGAATGTTGTAAACGTGCAATAACAGAACAACAATTTTCAAACAGGATGAACTTTATTTCACAACAAATACCGTTAGTTAAACACAAACTAACCACTAACCAACTCTATAGTAATTCTGTACACTGGCTCTGTTACAAATAACAAGTTTATTTTAATTTTGTACACCGCCTCTGTGGCAAATAACAACTCTATATTAATTCAGTACACCGCCTCTGTGAAAATAACAACTCTATATTAAATATGTACACCGCCTCTGTGAAAAATAACAACTCTATATTAAATCTGTACACCGCCTCTGTGAAAATAACAAGTCAACATTAGTTTTGTACACCGCCTCTGTGACAAATAACAACTCTATATTAAATCTGTACACCGCCTCTGTGAAAATAACAACTCTATATTAAATCTGTACGCCGCCTCTGTGACAAATAACAACTCTATATTAAATCTGTACATAGCCTCTGTTACAAATAATAGCTCTTTATTAAATCTGTACACCGCCTCTGTGAAAAATAACAATTCTATGTTAAATCTGTACACCGCCTCTGTGAAAATAACAATTCTATATTAAATCTGTACACCGCCTCTGTGAAAAATAACAAATCTATATTAAATCTGTACACCGCCTCTGTGACAAACAACAACTCTATATTAAATCTGTACACCGCCTCTGTGAAAAATAGGAACTCTATATTAAATCGGTGCACCGCCTCTGTGACAAATAACAACTCTATATTAAATATCTACACCGCCTCAGTGAAAACTAACAATTTTATATTAAATCTGTACACCGCCTCTGTGAAAAATAACAACTTTCTATTAAATCTGTACACCGCCTCTGTGACAAATAACAACTCCATATTATATCTGTACACCGCCTATGTGATGAACTACAAACAACTACTACTATTTTACATCCCTTAATTACGTTCCAGGAAATTGAAGGTGATGAGGTCTTCACACTGAGTATTGCTGGGGCAAACTTCTCCCCCATTAATGCCACGATAGTAGACAATGAGGGTATGTCTGTATGGATAGAAACATCACTTTTTAGACCCATTTACAGATAAACGTTTTTTAATTGCAAGAATAACACCATAAAATCTATATCACCACTTTTCTGTGCGATATATTAGCCCGTTCATATTGAGGTATTGATTGATATCGACATGTAAATATAATCTATTTATTCGGCAACGTAAACATCGTCCTTTGAGGAATATTACTCTTCATCTAAATGGGAGGTTCTTTTACACGACATTTTGCCCTTGAAATAAACTATAACACATGATCTCTTTTGGATTCCGATCTTTCCTAAGAGACCATCTGAATGTGGTGATTTTGTTTTGTGTGTTCTTACATCAAAAGGTTGAACATGATTTCAGTTTGTTTTGGAGTGATAACGGAATTGCTTTGGGGATTTGAGTAATTGGGATAAACCTCTTTTATGTCGCAGTGACATGTATCACAGCAAACTTTAAATCGTCAAAGTTGGTCAGACTAGTGGCTGATATCATGAGCACACAAACAGATAAACCACGCATGATAACCGCCCGATCATCATCATTCAGTAACGAAACTGTTTCTTTTGTTTTGGTTGGGTCTTTTGTAGGTTACTTCATCGAGAAGAGCCTCTTAATGGATATTATGTCTGAATTACAGGAAGTAGGCCTTTTGACTGCCGCAGGAAGGGTAGCAGATGCTCAACTTCAGAAGACGTGTGTCGCCCAACATTGCCGCTGTGTGAATGTGTTGGTGATCCCCAAAGGGAGGGCGACATGTGCAACATTCTAACAGGTACAACGTGATCTGGAGACTATAGGGGATAGACGGTGCACTCACCACATACAGAAAAAACCTGCTGCATGGACTTTTAATTTCATGTTATATATGTAAAGCATTGAGTGTTTAAGTTTCAACATAAGTCAATGAACATATCACAGGATATTCTGGTCCATCACTCGATTGTCTGGTTTCTCCACGAGCATCATCGTCGCATAGCGGTACTGGTGTGCGGCGTCAAGCGCACCTTTCTATGCGCATGGCGTTAGTGGTGTGTGCTATCGGCACGAACACCTGGTGTCATTACCAGGAGTCGATCCAGTCATATATTTTTCATCCCCGTTTAGCGTTTTATGCCGAATTTGATCAGTTTCGTCGGATAGTTGATATTTTCTGGCATTGAAGATTTATAGTTGACGAATACAAGTTTTCATCATTACTCATATTGTTGTTAGTATAATGATTTATCAGAAGGTATTGAACGGTTTTAATTAGCAACACTCAAGACGCGTATTAACATTATATTTTACTATTGACCGTATGTAATGTATGACTCTAGACCTGAAGGGCGACAGTGCCTGCCGCCAGAACAACTGCAGCGACCTTGGAGAATGTCAGGAAGACCCCGTGGCTCCTTCATGTGCGTGTTTTCCTGGTTACTATGGAGACAACTGTCAATCCAACATCTGTGAGTACAGATTCACATGTCACTATTTACATGCTTTATTTTAACCAGTGAAGATCCGGGTTAGAATTGGTCTTCACTCTTCAGTAACCCATGCTTGTTACCACTAATGGGATCGGGTGGTCAGGCTCACTGACTTGGTCATTGTATTCCAATTGCGTAGATCGATGCTCATGATATGTTGATCACTGGATTGTCTGGTACAGACTCGATTATTTACAGACCGCCGCCATGTAGTTTGAATATTGTTGCGTGCGGCGTTAAACAAACAACAAACCAAACCAACATGCTTTATTCAACTGAGCGGCAAAAGATAGTATACCGAGTTATTGTATCTAATTAGATGATATCTATTCAATTGTCGCTCACTCCTGAAAGTGTAAAAATAATCTTCGGCTTGCTGATTGTGTTTTAAAACACATTTGTTCAATGGAAAAAGGTGAAAACGAAATTTGAACCAGATGATCCCTTCCATTGATACAATGTTGTAAATTTGTGTCGAAAACAGCACATACAATAATTCTTAGAGATGCGAAATCAAAGATACCCCTCGACAATTGTATATTTAGCTAGTACCTTAAAACGTTTTTGAACACGTTATATCTATCTATCTATCTACCTATGTGTGTGCGTGTGTGTGTATGTATGTGTGTGTATGTATGTATGTATGTATGTATGTATGTATGTATATATATATATATATATATAATAATAATAATAATTTTGTATTTCTGTGTTTCGGTAACATGTGATTTTCTGAAGTAGATATTGCTTTCTTATGCTGATATATTTTTTAACCAGTTAAAGCTGAATGTACCAAGGACTACATGGTGTTCTATGCAAACCCACACGGAGACTTTGAAGGGGCAATATATGTCACTGATAAGAGGGAACAAAGTGATTGCGCGGCAGCCAGCATACCCGATCCGCCAGATACAGGAGATGACATCGACGATGATTTGAAAGGTTTCTTTGTCAATGTTACCCATGCCAGCGCTGCATGTGGAGCCATCACGCCACAGGAAGAGGTAACACGTTGTTGATATCACATAGAGTGAGTATGTTGAGTTCAAGAATATTATAGTTATATCACGACGCATCATTTTGATGTGAAACACCCACACAAATGGAAAGCGTCGGGATCTGAACCTACAATCATAGGTTTCTGGCTTACCAAAGGGACGCAACTGTGTACATGAGTGAGTTTAGTTGTAGGCCGCACACGACAATATTCCAGCTATATGGCGGTGGTCTGTAAATCATCGAGTCTGGACCAGACAACCCAGTGATCAGAAGCATGAGCATTGATCGACGCAACTGACATGTCCACCAAGTCAGTGAGCCTGACCATCCGATCCCGTTAGTCGTCTTTTATGACAAGCATGGGTTTCTGAAGATCAATCGGTTGAGCCACATGAAATTGAACTGCAAGGATTGTGCAAGTGTATCATTTCTATGCTGGATAATGGGTCGGCTAGTAGTTAAAGTGTCTATTGTTGGAATATTGGTAACAGCAGTGCCAATGCAATCACAATCACTGATGCATGACCTCCACTCAAAGCAAATGCGTTTCTCTAAACAGTGCAGTTCTGACTCATAATACGGTACGTGTGAGTTAACATTCAACGTGGCATCAGCATCATGTCAGCCATTTAGCGACAACATGGTAAAGGGTAAATTTAGCGGATTGTCATTGGACTATGGAACAAATGCAATACTATAAATTCTGTATTACTTGTGTATTTACAGAGTGCTGACATTATTTACAAAAGGATGTTCACGATCCAGTACAACCAAGCCATCAACACCGGCCTTGACCAAATAGTCATTGTAACATGCACGTTCAACAAGGACAACCTCCTGGTCAGCACGGATGCAGTGATCACAAACCCGAAGGTGTAAGCTACGTTATCTAAACATTCTTTATCAATGCATATTTCAAGGCAGTGATCCTTGTTAATAGGTAAGTTTATCTCGCAAGTCACACACATGCACACACCACATGACGTCTTTAAGTATAAATCCCTAGGTAAGCCCCATGGTTGTTTCTGGCCAGTCAACATAATTATGCAATATCTGACCGAATGGAACGATGGTCAGACTGTGTCTATATCACGGCCCAGTGGAACCATGATCAGACTGTGTCTATATCACGGCCCAGTGGAACCATGGTCAGACTGTGTCTATATCACGGCCCAGTGGAACCATGATCAGACTGTGTCTATATCACGGTCCAGTGGAACCATGATCAGACTGTGTCCATATCACGGTCCAGTGGAACCATGATCAGACTGTATGATTATATCACGGCCCAGTGGAACCATGATCAGACTGTGACTATATATATTACGGTCAAGTGGGGCCATGGTCAGGCTGTGACTATGTATATCACGGTCCAGTGGGACCATGGTCAGGCTGTGACTATGTATATCACGGTCCAGTGGGACCATGGTCAGACTGTGTGACGACATATAACACGGCCCAGTGGGACGATGCTAATGTTATCCGTTACTTTATTGACTGGTTCAGATTTGATTTTATTTCATTGAGTCTGAATAACGTACGGCGTAAACAACACATAAACAACACACCTCTATGTGGATTCTCAATGTGTCTTTTGTATCTATTATTTATTGAGAAAAACCGTCGACAATGTTCACACAGAGGCCCGTTCACCAACGAAACGGCGACCAATACGTTCTCCCCGGTTTCCTTGGCTGCCGACATTGATGGGTCACCACTGTCATCGTCGTCCTCAGTCCGTCTGTCCAAGAAGGTCTGTGTCACACTGGATGTTCCACAAGGTACAGCTGCTCTCCTTATACATACACAATTACTGACAGTACGTTAGAGTATCGCGAGTGAGCTTCACGTTGGTATACAGTTTCGCCAACAGTGGACGACATGTACGGTTAACAACTCTCTGTAACCCTTGAACTCTGGGAGCGGTGTGGCAGCCCAGTGGTTAAAGCGTTCGCTTGTATCACCAAGGACCCGGGTTCGATTCCCCACATATTACAATGTGTGAAGCCTATTTCTGGTGTCCCCGCTGTGATTTTACTGGAATACTGCTAAAGCGGTGTAAAACTAAACTCTCTCACTAACACTCACTTGAACTCTGACAACCTCTGGTCATAAATAATGCACATGCGGAGAGGAGTTTAAAATACCTGAGTATGAATATATTCTGTAAAATGCTATGTGTGTTTATTGCTCCTATAGAAACAGTAAGCTGGTGATATTTAAACAGTTTAGATATGATGTAAATGTCATCTATGCATATATACCGATATGTTGTATAACACCGTACCTGATCTGCTGACTATTACATTGTTTCAGAGTTTGGCGGCTTGGAGATTCTGGGCATAACGTTCAACAACTCGCTCCCTGTTTCGCCTGTATCATGGCCGGTGTACACGAGGGGGTGTGTAAACAATTATTTAATCACTTCTGAAGAATATTGAGTTCAATGACAAAATGTACGTTTGGCACTCATGATGACAATAGCTTTTGCCAGACCGTGTCCAATTTTACAAATTTGCTCAGCGTGAGTTGGGTATAGCGCCGCTTTTAGGAATATTTCAACAATATCACGACGGGGAACACCGGACATGGGCTTTACACTTTGTAGCAATTTGGGGAATCGAACTCGGGTCTTCGTTGCAAAGAGCGAACGCGTTAACCGCTATACCAAGTACCCCACTGCCCATAGGAAGCTGGAAGCATGGATGCATATTCCGAGTTCTTTGTGGTGCCTGTACATTCCCTGTGTTAAATACATCAAGACGATATACACTTAAAGAAAGGACGCATCGGTTAAAAGCCAAATGAAAGTTGAGAATTTTAGAAACAGTTTAATTTCTTTGAAACATTTGTCCGACGGGAAAACTATATATAAATCTCCAAGAGAACCAGCCTCGAAAAAACATCTTCAAGATTGTTAACAGTCAGCCATTCAGTTGTATATAAAATTGGTAATTAATTATTACAGTTGCCAAGACCCCGACGCCGTCGCTGTGTTAGTCAATGTGCCCTTCTACCCACAAGCCAACAAACGCACCATCAGGTTCTGCTTCTCGGCCTTCACGTTTGTCAACAGTTCTCGTCTGACCATGGAAGTGAACCTGCGTGTGTGTGTCAACGCTGGAGACTGTGACGTGGTAAATACTAGCAATATTTTTTTTATAAAGACCATGGTCTAGCATTATCCTTGTTCACCTGTTGTTAATGGTTGACCAATATGAAATGTGCTAATTTATATAACTTTTTGTTTTCTGCTCAGCGGGAGTGCATCCCTGCTCGACGCAAACGTCAGGCATCTAACGAGGAGACGACCGTTGAGCAAACGTTCAATATCTATATCCCTGAAACCAGCGACCCCACCAGTGAGACAAATGGACCAAGTAAGTGAAGACTATCACTATATATAGAAACATCTACGCATATCTTTATCAATAACGTGTACACTTTACACTTTTCAAATATTGACGTATTTTTGTCCACGATGCTCACTAAAAGAAATTGTGATAATATCCATTTATTGATAACTGGACAGTGGCTGAAGAGATCGATGTACATTCCACCTGGTTACACAACTAACTACTTTCCAAGTCAAACCCAGCAAGATTGGTGTCGCTTTAATGCGTTTTGGAATCACAAAACAGTTACACAGTGAGCTTCCGAATTAAGAGCGAATTATGTATATTTCTGTGAATGTATTTTACTGAACATACTGTGTTTTCCAGGAACATCGGTGTCCCGAGTCAGTAACGGCAGTTCATGTAGGTTGCCGTTTGAATTCCTGCCGACTGTTCTTTGTCTGGGAGGCATTGTGGCGGTTCTCATGGCACTGTGTGTGTTCCTCACATTCAGGCTTCTGCGCAGAACAAAGGCTTCATGAGAGGCTTCTACAGAAAAAACTGCCAGCACCAATCCGTAACGAGCATGTACGAGACAGAGCAACAATTAAATATATTATACTGAAACTGCAGCTTGCATTCACAATTAAAATATTAGTGTCAATGTAGTTTCAATGTGTTTTTTCTGCACGTTACAACTTTGATGGCTTAGACAATTACAAGACATAAGCTTGTATAATTTTAACACTACAAGGCGACAGAGCAACAAATATCGATCATTCTTTTAAACAGATTCTGTTGAGCGTCAATGGCATTCATTTAATGGCAGAGGAAATGCATCACACTTTTCATTTGCCATCTTATTATTGATGCTGTATTACGTATATCACTGTGTTGGGTTTTTTTAGGGGGTGGGTCATTTAATGGCAGACGAAATGCATCACAGTTTTCATTTGCCATCTTATTATTGATGCTGCATTATGTGTATCACTGTGTTCTTTTTTCTTTCGGGGTGGGTGTTGAGTGGCGGTATGGTAACATAGTGACTGTTACGTAGGCTCGTCACGCCGAAGACCCGGAATCGATCCCCTACATAGGTCAAATGTGTAAAGCCGATTTCAGGTGGGATGTTGCTGGAATAATGCTAAACCTGCTTAAAAGTTTTCCGAATCACTAGCTGTGTTGCGAAGGAGCCCGAGCATTTTCTTCTGAAAGTTTGCTCCCATAATATTACACAATGACGATCAGATCCAAAGACCATGAGAGAACTGTCCAGGCATTGAACATTTATATATACATCGAGGTCATTTATATATACATCGGGGTCATTTATATATATATCGAGGTCACACGTCATAAACATGCACATGCACATGCTCATTTAAATATACGTTTTTTCATTTTATTGAATGGTAATTGTTCTCACTAATATTGTGAA